>VXAC01005622.1:84876-130159 GCA_013399225.1 Rhipidura dahli | reverse complement strand
TTTTTTTTTTTTTTTTTTTTTTTTTTTTTTTTTAGTAAAGTAGGAGACCTTATTTTTATGCACGAAAATAAAGTACTATAGATACCTTACTGTTGTAACTCCAGTCTACAGCTGGCTTTTTACAGGAGATTTTGGAAATATTGCTAGAAGTGTTTTGCTAAGCTTGACTGCATAGCAGGAACCATGGGGATTACCCAAACATAATGTATACAGAACACTGTGCTGCCATCACACAACTGTGTATACTCTGTGTGTCAGTCATTCACTCCAGAAACACAAAGAAAGGAGTGGAGAAAGTAGCAACCTAATACTTTCAAAACCCACATAGCATTATTAGGAGACTTCTGGGTGAAAGTGATCTTTTGATTTGGACAAACATACCTGGCATAGTTATGAAACTCCGAATAAGTAAACAGGACTTTGCCTGTGCTTTTTGAATGCCAGTAGCTTTACAAATAGTCAGTTTAAAAGATCATTGCCATGGGCATTGCATAAATAATTTTATATACATAAATACATATGTATATATATATTATCTATGTCTGTGTGTGTGTGTGTGTACCAATGCATGTAAAATAAAAGCCCTACTAATATTTTAAAAACCCATAGCTTACTCTGAGACTTATTTTCTAGGACTATATTTTTGATTAATCACTTCAGAAATCGAAGCTGTCAGTGACCTTTTAAAATGACTATACATATACAGCACACCGTTAAATTAATATTGATTTTTTTTTCCCCCTCCACTGCAAGCTAAGTTTAGACAGTTAGCTTTCATACTGAGAAATAACTATTAGGCTTTAATTTAGCTTCTTAAAAGTTTATAATTAGGTCTTTTGATTGTGATCATTTTTTTGGTCATTAGGTCCAAGTAATCAAGTAACTATGTGCAGAAATTAACCTTTTTATTATACTGGATTATGTATTGTAGTAGTAAAGCTTGTTTGAAGCATGAATAAAAGGTGAAATTACAGGAAGAACAATCTAATATAGCCATAATAGGTGCATTCACTGTGCATCTGAGAGGAGGAGGGGGGAAAAAAAGAAGAGTTTTCACTCATTTTGGCCTAAAATCTGTTCAGGTTTCCAGGATTCTGACATCAGAACCCAGATAACGCTGGCTAGAACCATAGGGCTTTACAATAAAAGCTAAAATATTGACCATATGATGGCAAAAAGTCTTTATTTTGCGGTTAACTTATTCTCTTCTAGCTACTCTCTGATGAAGTTGGTGGTGCTGTGGAGGATGATCTCCTTCTTCTTGACAAAGATCGTGATCGTTCAGCACTGTAGGCAACATGCTTATCGTAATTTTGTATCTGAGCCTCCAGGAATTCCCTCTGTTGCTGGCTGATTGTCTGGCTAATCAGTCCAGGAAGAGCTTGAATGCTACCAATTAAAGTTTCCAGTTTAGTTTCCAGAGTAACAATTCTCTTCTCAAAATCTTCACTTCTTTCATTTAAGTCAGAAATCATGTCATACATGATGTTTTGAGTCTGAAAGTAGAAGGATGTAAGCAAAGTTTTAGAGACACCTTACAATTATTGTAACAAGTAGCACAACTCTACAAGGGTTTGCAAAAGAGGATATGAGTATTATAACAATATCTAGTCTCGTGAAATAATTTTCCCTGTAGATTAAATTATAGTAGACTAAGCTTTCTACTAGATTTTTTGAGCAGAAATGTAACACTTCAGATGTTAAAGTCAAAATCAATTAAATACCAGACCTTTTGTGGTGATTCAGGTGCTTGGGAGTGCACCAGCCTAAGCTTTTTGAACTGTCATTGTAAGCCACCAGGGAACTGAAGGCTCCAGTGATGTGCTCCATCCTTAACTGTTCTTGATTCTTAAACACCCTCATTCTTGAAAGTAGAGCACAAATGTTGTTCACTGGCTTTCTCCCTAAACTGAGCAGGTTTTCTTGAATTGGCAGTAAGAGGAAATGAGTGGATTGTTTTTGAAAAGTAGTGCAAGGAGTAAAAACTCGCTGGTATGCTTTTCTACTTCTGCACTTCCAATCTATCTGGCCTCTACAAAACACTATTTGGATACAGCAAATATATACAAAAAAGTGTACAATGGTCAGTAAAAATGTAATCTGAAATGTGTAATTTCATAGGGACTTGGAACTGGTTAAAAATAATGGCTGAATGTCTGCCTCTTACAGACCGAGACTTCAGATTATTTAAACTAGAGTCAAAACTGGATGTAATTCAACAGAAAAAATGGTTGAAATTTATGAACCATCCAAAGGAAAGGAAAATTAATTGAATGACTGCCTGAAGTGTAAACCACTTCAGTATCAGGTGAGTGTTATAAACCATTTCTCTGCCTCCTGTTTCAGGATGCTAGCATAACCCTTGAAAGTGAAGTGGTCTACACAAAATAGTATCTTAAAAGTCCTTTTTAGTTGTCAGAAGCATTAGACTGAACTGTATTTTCACCTAAAGCTGTCAGGTGGCTCTGTAAAGCAAGAGGGGAATGAACATTGAAGAGTTTAATCTTTGCTTTGATGCACTTGAAATTGAGGAGGATTTTGAGGTAAATTAAGAGGTGTACAAGAAACCCTTAGGAAGAGCCCATTAATGCTTCTAATGTTGAGTCAAACTAAGCTCACAGTAACTGTTAAATATTAAGACCTAATGAGAAATCCAAAATACTATCTTCTCAGACCTCTAGTTTCCCAGTTATTATATATTTATGAAAAAATCTAGCAACAATAAACAAGCACTTTGCAACTGAATAGCCTCTTTTACCTCAACTCAAATGGTTTAAAAAATGTTAAAAGACTTATGATATATTGGCAAAGCAGGCAGCCATTATTCATGATAAAGACTTAAATAAATCCAGATGTAAATTTATTTCTCTAAAGTTACTGCTGCATAGGACAACAGGAACAGAAAACCAGAACCTCTGATTCCAGTCAAGAGGCTATGTACTATGGTCTGTGATGGCACAGTCACTATCACCACATGGCAAATCTCCTTACTACACAGCACTACACCACTAGGGCCCACTCACAGTTCAGCATTTACCATCACCACCACAGTCACTTCAGGAGCTCTCAGGATCAGCCTCTCAATTGTGAAGTCTTTTTCAAATGTACAGAAAAATAAATAAATAAGGCACATTCAAATTTCCGTCAGGATGTTTTTTTTCAGTAGAAACACACACACATTTTCATGTGCTACAAATATCAACCTTGTAAACAATACTTGCACATATAATGCATACCATTTTTACTTAAAAACTCTTCCGTTTGAAAGAATGAATGTTGAAACAACAGTAACTGCCTACTAACCTTTGCCAGGTCCACCAAAGTGTTGGCTTGATCATTCAGTTTCCTTTGTTCCATTTTTACACTTCTTAATCTAAAAAGTGGAATTTTAAGTCAGATTTTTTTTTGTATGAGGTCCTACTAGGATTTCTAAAGAGCATGCACAAAACTTACAAGAGCAAATAACTGCATGGACAATGCCTTGACTACTTTGTGTAGAGTCAGAATCGGTCATGTGCCTGCTACAATGAGAAGCATGCTTCTTCAACACCGCAAAAAAGGAAAGAGCAAGGAAATGTGATGTCCTCGAGAATACCATTTGCCATGGTCAAAGTTGAATTCAAAAAAGGAAGATAAAAATTTATCCAGACTACATGAAAGAAAGCCAAAACATTCCTCAAAGCCTCAGTATCGTGACAAGTAGATATAGGAAGAAACTTGGAACAGCAGTTTTTTGTCATTATTATTACTGTAGTAATCAAGAATCTTCCCATGCCTACATGACTAGATACAGGTATTAGCCCTGTTCTGTCGGAAATGGATTGGGTTAGCAGTGTTGGAACCTGATGAACATACAGTGATAAGTGAGTTTCTCCTTACTTTAAACAGAACTTCCATCTGACCAGCAGCTAAATAACCAACATGCTTGCCAATACATTTGGTTTGCTTAGGTAATTTGTGAATCTAAATATGACTACATTTTAAATTTACATCAGACATTCTTTTTCAAAGCACTATTTAAACTACAGCATTGGAAAACTATGAAAGAAGCAGCAAGGGTATATTTTTTTTTCCTTTGATGAGTACATATCTGCATTATTATTAGTTATCCACATTCCTTACAAGATATATACATGACCTTTCTTATATATTCCCTGATACAAAGCCCACGTTTTCCACATTTCCTCCTGCTAGGAGGAGTGGTTTGTAGATTTGATTTCCACAAATAGGCAATTTCTCACGAGTCATTTTTTCAACATCTCATAATAGACCCATACTCGAGCTTTCAATGACTTTTCTAGAGAAAAGAGTTCTAGAGAAGGAAATAGGGTTTTACAAAACCAAGGTATCAATTTATAAACAATGTGTGACAGGATATGACTTTGGTCTACTAGCATGTCAAGGGCCAACCAAAATAACAATTTGGTTAGCTGTCAAATGGAAGTAAGTTTGGCAGCATTTTGCGGCAGGTGGGTGCTAATGCATTCTCTGCCCATTTCTCAGTGATGGTATCACTTAGAAAACTAATTTAAAGAAAGCCTTCTAGAAGGTATTTCAAAATCAGAAAGTTTCTTTCATATCTTTAGTTTAGAAGCATTTCCTTTCATATCTAGGCTAACTGCCATGAGACAGTAAGTTGTGGAGAGTGAAATATCATTTAAAAATATCTTTAAAATATAAATGGTAATAACTCTGTTAAGGTAGAAATCAACTGTTCACATAAAACTGGCATTCCAGCAGCTTGTTACTAGAATGCCATGTGCTCTTCTTTTGCTGCAAGCTTCTTTCAGAGCATGACATAAATGCAGGAATGGTGTTTTCAGAGGCTACGAGCTGGAGTTTTTCTAAGGCAAAAATAATAATATGAAGGAGTCTCCAAGGTGCAGAATTATATCATTACGGTCTCAGAACAGAATAATTATTCAAATGTAATGATGTCACTGGAGAAGGGCAACCCCAGTGTTTTGGTGACCATTCTCTCAAGTAATTAGCAGAATATGTGTTTTCTGCTTTTCTTAAGATTCATTGACTCATCTGTTTGACTGTCAGTATTTTAATTTTAAAATTCCAGGAAGTCCATTGTTATTGCAATAGTAACAGTACCAGCTGACACCAACATGATAATTCTTCATGGTAACCAACCCAACACCTACCACAGGCTGTAAGAATATACAGGTATGGCAAGTCTTTAGCTGCAGCAGCCGGATTTAAAGTATACCAAAAGACTTTAATTGCTTAATTCATTAAGATAAAATTTTGATTTTATGAACTTCACTTATCACAGAAAAAGATCATGATTCTGGATCACGTTTCCATGGCAGCAATCAGACCACTGAAGTTCACAAATAAAAACTCTATTTTTTGCATGCAGACAGTGGTAAATTCTGCAAGTTTAGAAAGGAACAGCTTATACAACTTACTTCCGAGCTCTATTTTCATTTTGTTGAAAAAAAGACAAAACAAAAGAAAACAAAGTGTAAAATATACTAAAACAACCAAATGAGCACAGTGGGTTTGATTCAGCAGGTGGAAAGTCCTAGGGAGTTCCTACTTCTTTCGATTAGTAGCTGCCTGAGGAGAGGCCTAACTCGCATTCATGATGAAGGAATCTGCAACATCTTCAAGCCTTCCCATTAACTATCATCTGTAGATTTTCTTATTCATACAATACATAACATGTCTTCCAATGATTTCACCTTCATCTCATCTACTGTGCATGAGAAGCAGAACACCCAGACCAGGTGAAGGCATTTTAGAGCTCTGACTGTTACCATGATCTAGTCTGGTTTCTTTTATGAAATTGGTCCTGAAATGCCACTCCTTTTATTTTTGTCTCCAATGAAATGGTTGGAAGGTGAAGGAGGAGGACCAAACAAAATTTAAGAATCCGGAAAGATGGAAAACCATAAGTCACTTGAGAAAAGCTCAAAGATGCAAAAGGATGAAAAATTAATTTGCAGCCATCAACCCAGCTACAGGAAGAAAGCAAACTGCTAGTGCAATGTTTTCATCTATAGTGCATTCTTCAGCATATTGAAAAAATTATCTTTTGTTTGTTTCTTAAATACAAAAGTTTTGGGGCTGCAGTGCAAAGTGGTAGAAGATAGGGAGAAATGACCAACATAACTGTGCAGTGTAGCTGTCACAGCTAGGAAAAAATTACTGCTGCTACCTTCTTCACCCCACAGGATTAATTCATTTTTAAGGGAGATGCAGAACACACTTTATATCCTGCAGAGTATGTCTGAGCTTGAGTGATTTAAAAAGCTGGAGATCAAGCCTGCTGTGCTTTTTAGATTATTTTCTGAACATATGTGCTCATACACACACAGACAAACACACACACACACACAAAATAAATAGCAAAGTTAAAATGTTAAGGAACAACCTTTGCAATCAAGGATTCAAGTCCAGCAAGGATGCACATGACATGCCATCCTCTCCCCAGAACCCCTGCCACTCCCCTCCACCTCCCAATCCTTTAAGCTAAGCCAGATGACCAAACTTGTATATAAAATTATATTTTTTATATTCACATAAAAATGCATCAACTGTTGTCTTTTTATTCCTCAAAGTATTTCCACAATGACACAGTAACATTTAATCCTACAAGTTTGCTAAATATAATACAGTAATCAAGGTTTACAGAATACTTCATAACTTAAGCTTAGCTACCAACTGCTTTAAAACATTGCTATGAAAAAGAGGAAGAATGATTGTTAGCCTAAATTTACTGTTAGGAAATGAATTAACCTGGCCTTTCCTTCCTGTCTTTCCTGCAAGATGCTACATAGGTGTTCTTTTCATCATGGATGCTTCCTTCACATCTCTTCACTAGTCTGAGTTCACTCAGACACAGACCTACACTCAAAATTTATAAAACCATCAGTTTGAAACTAAACTTATTTATTTACTTTTTCTCTGTAACTAATGGCAGCTATTTTCATAGCCTGTACAAATAGCTGCCTCAGGCTGGATGGGCATAACAAATAGAACAGACAAACAGGTCCTGACCATTCCTCAAAAGAATTCTGGTTCCTGAGGACAAAACTCTGGGGTTTTTTCCTCCCATGTAGTTCAAGGAATAGCAACCACTGTGCAATTCTGCTTGTTTTGATGTGCTTTATGACAAATACATACCACAAATTTTAGATAAATACTTATAGAGTGGCAATAACATGGTACAGCTTAATCCAACTGCTCGTTTTAGGTCTCAGGCTAGTTTTCAGACCCTCAAGGAGAGGGGAAGAACTTATTTGAATAATCCCAGAGGTGCTCAAAGGTCTCAACTATTGGCATACACTCCAGTTTTCTAGAAGAGATATCAGCTGACATACAAACATTTGACATTATGCACTGAGAATATACAGTGGAGAGAAGCAACTGAATGCTGATAGACCATGCAATGATACTTAATGAATATTATTTTCATTAACCACTACATACATACTCTCTTTTATCACATCATTCTGATTTGAAAATATTAAAACATTTACTACAAAGAAAAATTTTAAAAAAAGATTCTTCTGTCTATTGTGCCTTGCATCTTACTACCTGGAAGCAAATCAGGATAGTCTCAGTGACAAAGAACAAAGAAGTCTTAGATAATTCAAGAAGCATTGGAAACTTCTAAAAAAATTAACAAGTTTATATGGACATGATCTACCTGCATACCTTTTTATTTTATTGTAAACAGATAATACAGTAAAACCTTATATTTGCCTTACTCTGACAGAAAATCAGTCTCAAGAACAATCTTCTATGCAGGGAAGGGAATGGTGGGAGAAGAGGAGGGAGAGGTCAGGATGGGACTAAGAGTGACTGAGGGAGAAGGACACTAACAGAGAGAACATCTTGAGAGGAAAAACAAAGCAAAATAGTACTTACTGATGAATAGCTTGCAAGAATTTGCGTTGATGTTTCCTTACTTTTGCATGGTCTATTTTTTTAACCAGCTTTGTGTTTTTATAAATTAACCATGTTTCCCTGAGTACATTGGCCGCTGCATTTTTCACCTGTTTAATAAAAGAAAAACATCAGGCTGACAAAAGCAGTATTATGTTATGTTTTCACTTTTCTGGTACTAACTCTTCCTTAAAGCTTTTAAAATGCTGTCTTAACTGTGAGAAGTGGGTACCTCAAGAAGCTACAGCACTGAGGGAAGAAAGCAACAACTGGACTTAGGGGACTGCTGAGCAATTTCCTTTTTATATAGATGGGAAGTTGGGATCAAATCTCTTTGCATCCAGGAATAATTTTCCCTCTTCAAAGAGTTGGAACTGTTCGGTGTTTGAGGCAATATAAATTACAGTGAGGAAATACTAATGCATTATCTGTATGTCAATTAAGTGTATTTAATAATACCATAACATTTCTCTCTTTCTTCTTCTATGGTTAGAACCTCTTAATACTCTTAGCAATTCAACACTCTTTTAAGCTTCCAGAGCTATTTGAGCACTTTTTCACTTTCCTTTTTTTTTTTTTGGTGGTGTTTAGTTTTTATACTTGTTTCTTTTTTAACATTCACCAAGAAGATGAAAAAATATGTTGTCAATTAATATCGGCAGAGTTCTATCTAATAAGTGCTTTTACTTTTTTTTCAATGAGATTTTCCATAAAATGCTAAAGTTAAGTGTACCTACAGTTCTCTTTTAAGGCTATCCAAAATTTTCAAGAGTGCTTAAAAACATGCAAATAATTTGAATGCAATTCGATTAATGATGGAATGACTAGGTTACTTGCAAAGAAAAATGGTCCTAACTATTCACCTTTATTTTCTGTCCCTCCAGGTTTACATCATGCCAGTAACTGCAGTGTCAGAGCTAAGTCAATGGCTTAGACACTGCAGGAATGTCATGCAATAGCTCTGCCCAGCAACAGCCCTCCCACCACCTTGCACCTGTAAGTGTTGGAGAACCTTGTCCTGTCTTCAGTGAAAGCATAACCACGGTTTAGAGACCTCCTCACAATCCCTAAGCAGCCCTTGCATTTCCACAAGGTATGGCTGTCTCCAGGCTGTGAGGAAAGCTCCCCATCACCTGCATGATTTGTGACCTGCTGTGCATCTCCAATTTGTTTGCTTGGTTTGCTTTTCATGTGCTGTGAGTTTCATGAACTTAAAGTTATGAAAGTACCACTTGGATAAAGTATTAGACTAACATTGGGATTTATATGAAGATACTCAAAATAAACTTCAAAAGGCATAAACACCAGACTGAAAATCTGGCCATTCTCTGTGATTTGGGCTCAGCTGTCATATATCACTAGAAAAGTAACTGTGTTACAAAGGGACATGTTGCTTTCTGTGGTCTAGTATCAACAAGACCTTAACTGTCTGCAATAGGAGTGTTAATCTACAAGCTCAGAAAGCCACTTTGTGTCAGACACCCTTTATACCTATATAAGAACTATCTTCCCACACATCCTTAGTCTTTCTCCACTGTGACTGCTTAGAGGAGATCCAGGCTGTTAGTGGTGAGCAGCACAGAAATGAGAGAGCCAGCACAGACAGAGCAGTGTTTTGAGAAACACAGCATGTAGGGATAGGACAGCGCTCTCTGCAGCAGAGGACCCATGGCAGTGCAGCGCTGCAACGCTGCATGGAGATGTGCCAGGGTAGTCACCCTCCTCCTCGCTTGGAGCAGTAACTACTGTCACCATCTTAGGCACTGACATCCCTCTGAACCCATTGGTAAGGAGAAACTCTGCTGAGCTATTGTTGTGATTATAAGGACCTTTGTCTCCACCTTGGCTCTTCTCAATAATGAAGACTAAACAAGTTGAGTGGACTGTACAGCTACTACTCACTTGTTCCCTCAACACGGACCTGTTTTATTTCAGCAAAGGATTTCTATTGCCTTATTTGCTGCATTGTCTTTAATTTAAAATATTTCTTTAAATACCAATGATTTCTATTTAATAAAAAACAAACCCTTCTAAAAATAATATAAATAAACATCTTTCAGAGCCCTTCATCACTGTGTGCCGCTAAACAAACATTGTGTACAAAAAACAACTGGAAAGACTGCCTCACTCACAAACCCTGAATATGTTGTTTTCTTAAGAACATCTCTCACAGCTTGAAATTCTTGTTTTAATCTGTTATTTCACCTTTTTAGATAGAAAAAATTATATTTTCATATGCCATGCAAAAGCTTTTGGTTTAATACAATAGTCTAGTTTCACAGCACTTACACTAGACTGTTAACTAATTAACAACAACTATCTTCCAGTTACAAGAACCCTCTATACAATATTCAAATCCTCAAAATGTTTTGACAGCTTGCAGTTGCCCTTAATTTGGAGAAAAACTCAAGGCATTCAATCTCTAACTTTCAAAATCACACCCATGACAATGTTCAGCAGGGGTACCGAGCAGGACACTATTTAAAAACAAATGCAGAAATAAATTAATACACAGTATTCCTTTTCAGTCATGAATATAAAGTGTGACTTACTCTTTTAGTTAGCTGGGTGTCCATCATGAAATTATGCACATGTTTTTCAGCTTTGGTAAGTTCTAACTTCCTTGCCACCACAGCTACCACCAGTGCAGTGCACCCAGCACCCTGAAAACAATAAAACAAACCCCCAAGATGTTACTACTGCATTTTGCAGAATTTTTAGAGGAATTTTCTCCTTTCCTGTAGAAGTATGGCAGGCATCAGGTGATTCATCCCAGGTAAATACAGTGAACATCCTGCAACTATTTATTTTAAGAGTAATATGAAAGGTCAATATTTACAGGTTGGTAAACTGTCAAGGCATCAAAATAATTAGTGAACAGCATTATTTAAAAGTTCTGCTTTTTTTTTTTCCCTGCAGGGGTTGAATATTTGAACATATCCCATTTCTAATGCATAAACAAAGGGGGTGATAAAAACAACTTTCTAAACTCAGAATGTTAGTAACAGAGCACCCTGTTCTTAAAAAATTACTCAAGATTATAGCAACTGCTAAAGAGGAAATAAGGTTAGATTAGTATTTGACACACACACACACAAAAGAAAAGTTTCTTAGGATTTTCTGTAGGGCCTAAAAATAATTGCAAAATTAGTATTTACTCACATTAGTATATTTTCCTATTGTTTCGAGTCCTTCAGTGATGTTTTCCTATATTATTTCTGCTTATCTTATTACCATATAAAATAGAACACACACACAGGACCATGTTTTCAAACCCTGGAGAAAATACCAGTTTTCTAATTTCTGTTGTGTGTATGTATGCACATGCACGTATATACATGGACACACACGCCCACAACAGGGTAATTCCAGAAGATGCCTGTCTCTTTGAAATGACAGTGCCTTTATAAGCATCACAAATTTAAATGCTTTTTTATGGAGTGGGTGAAACAGAAAGGAGGCTAAAATGAGCCAGGTAGTAAGAAGCAGTGTCAGTTATACACATCCAGAGGTATCATTTACTTTACATTTTTTATAAATTCTGCTGCCTTAGTATTTTGTTTTTATAAACAAATTTTTACAGGTTCTTTTAAAAAAAGTATAGATATATCATTAAATATAAGAGGCTGTGTTTAACTTGCAGGTTCATTCCAACCTAGTTCTTATTGCACTTGTGTCAGTTACTCTCCAATATAAAGCAATATCTCATTGTTGATTGAAGCTTAACACACTTTCATTCACAAAGCTTTCTCCTAAGCATTCTGTATTTCTCCCATAAATTTATTCACTCTTTATCCCCTACCTCTATAACTGCCTTACCATCTCCAAAAAATCCAGAAGAAATCTCAGAATTTAGCTTTCAAAATAAAAAATCCATTAACAAACACATAGAGACTGCAAAATAAATTAACTCATTGGAAACCCTTTTTCACACAGTGTCCTTAAAAAAACAAATCTTGGCTCTCTGTGTACTTACTGAGGCACACAATGAATTTTGTGAAAGCCTTCAATTAATTGTTTCTTCATTTCCCTGGTAGATTGTTCCAAGAAATCCATTCAATTCCTTTCAAGCACCTAATTTTCTGCAATTAGTTCTCATCTTCCATCCTCAACAGCTCTCAGCATTCCTTCAAATGAGTTGGCCATAACCTTGCTGCATTTCCTGCTTCTCTCCTGTCCTCAATACTAAGCTTTTGCTGTTGTCTATATCTCCATCCTCCAGGACTGTGATGATGTAAGTTCATGGGAAATTGAAGTTTTGCTCTCACCATGAGTCAAAATGGTGCTAAAAGTTCATTTGCTTCTCCAGACCCCATTAAGAGTTAAAAAGGAAGAAGACAGCCCATGCAGCTTAAGACTAAGTACTTCAGGAGGCCACTGAGCCTTCTGAGAAGAGGACTAGGCAGGAGATGCTCTAACATGTCCTACCTCCCCAGAAAACAGACAGCACTCTTTAGGTCTTCTTCCTGTCGAGGGAAATGCTAATATGCAGAAGACTTCTCTACAGGCAAATAAATGAATAAATTACCCCATATAATAGGAAGGAAATGAAGATAAAAGCAGACATCTTTAGGTTCAGTATGTCAGGAAAACCAGGGCCAGATGTTGATTTAATGACATAACTGGAGTTCTGCTTGCTCACAGCAAGAAAGCTAGAATGGTAATGAGCTTATTAATACAGACCCCACTGGCACAAAACACCTGCTTAAGCCAATTTACTGTGGGAGAGAAATACTAGACCATTCTTTCTCTGTCCCCCTCAAAAGCGCTAGAGGAATGGTGGCAGGCTAAAGGCTTTGGTTTGAGGCGAAATCATTCCCGCCTTTGTGATTAAGCCTCATGCTTTTTCAAAGTGGCACAGCAGATGTAAGGGCCAAACGCTGTTAAAACCAGCAGGTTTAAGTCTCACATAAAATCTACTGTCTGCAGCATCACAATACTGTCACTGGCAAGCTGTGACAACCACCTCTATGGTGTATATGCACTGCTGTCTTCTTCACCTCCAGAACAGCTATTTGTGATGGCAAAGTATTCTAGATTCAGTTTAAACCTCTGGGTTTTGTTGTATATGATGGGATCTCAGAATATGAACATGAGCTCTTTTAGTATGTCTCCAGAAGTAGGAAGTATTATACTACCTGCATGTTTAAACTTTACAGTACTTTGAAGGAAAAAAACCACTGATAACAGCTTGCAACAATGACTAAAATTCCACTTAAAGTATATGATGCTAATTAATATGTTACATTACAGTGATCTGCAATATTACATGGCTCCCCTAAAGAGCTCAGCACCCTTAAAAATACTAATAAAGTGAGAATGATTCAAAATTGCAGAAATTAAATACAGGCAATACAGTTACTTTAAATAATGGTAGCACTGTATGCATGATACTTGCCACGGTTTTTGAATATGCTGATTGACAGGAAAATCAGTAGGTCAGCTTATATGCTGCTTATTTGTTACATCAATACTATGTAATGAAGCAGCTCTTTATCAAAATTACTCAATCTAAGTAAAACCACTAATAATTATTTCAACTGCAGAAGGGGTTTCCTAGAGAATAAAATTCTACAAGGTCTTATACTTGATTACTGCATTTTGTAACTTTCAACATCATTGTTTTTATCCTGTTTTAAAGTAAATAATAAAGTAAATCATTGCTTCAAGCTCTTGTTCAGGAGAATTATATATAAGATGAAGAAAATGAAAATGGCAGGAATGTATATATTTTCAGGTATCAAAGCACTAATCAATTCTATTTGGAATTCACACTCCTTAGTCAGCTGTCTGACCATCTCCTGCATTAAAGAGTTATTGCAGTGTATTTTGGCTTCGTAAGCAGCCTGACTTTAAGGGCACTTAGGACAGAAATTATTACAACACATGCAGTGTAAGCAAATTCATCAATCCAAAGTTAAGGTTTGACTATATCGTTCATTTGCTCCACTTAATGGAAACAGGTAATAACAGAATTAATCATCCATTAATTTGATGGTGTTCAAGTACTCTATGATCAAGCATTTGCCAGCAACCACCGGGTTTAAAAGCTGATGTACCTGAACATTTATATTTTTCAGAAAGCATGTACTAGCTGAATGAAATTATCTATTAAAGCATGAGAAGCCCTTAAAGATATCAGATTTAAGAACTGGCTTCCTCTAAAACAACAAGATCAGGACACCACTGATGAGCTGAGCAATGCCTATTTCCTATCTGAAAGGATCAGAAGATGAAGCATATGAATTTCATCCTGAATGCACAGTATTTCTTGATTGATATGAAGTATAGCATATTAGCCCACAGTAAAAGCAAGAACTCTGAAGTAAATATATCCTCAGTCTTCCAGCTGAGCAAATCAACCAACTCAGTCCTCCACAGTGGCATGAGATCTCTGATGATGATGTAGAATTTACATTTGTGAGTAGTACAACCTTCAGCATAAGGTTCACAACCATTTACACCAGATAGAACTCATCTCGATTGTCCATCTGTCTAGGTGTTGTCCATCCCTCATTGATTTGATTTGATTGCAAACAACTTGACGACATTCTTTGTGTCTTTAATTCTAAATAAGGTGTTCCTGTTAAGGACAAAGAATGATGCCTAAAGTTCAAATGCTCATGCAGGCAAGCAACAATCTGTGGAAGCCATTCTTCAGTACCTTCTTTGATGCCTAGAATCCAAGGTGAGTTTACCTGACAAAAACGCAAGTAGAAGTCTATATTGGCCTTTACTCCTATATACTTAGCCACTTGTTAAACACTAGTAGGATAATAATTTTCTCAGTTACATAAGCCTAAAGGATGACTGATACTCCTTCAAGAAAATGAATGAAAGGATTACTAAATTGATGGGGAAAAGAATAATGTCATCAGGCACTGATGTCAAGCCCATGCTATTTGAAAAGGGAAAGAGAATAAAGATGAAATTAATTGCATTTTAAGTTATACTTTAAGTTTAGCAACAGAACAAAATGCTTAAACAAGACCCTCAGAAAAAAGCATGATTATTACTTGGTGTTATCTTTCACTTTACCCCCAGGCATCATAAATTGCAACTTTCCCTATCTTCTGCAGAGTGTCTCCTCTTGGCAGTTAGTTCTGAATTATTGCAAGCCACTTTTCAACTCCATTAACACAGCCAACTATGTCTTAGACTCATCAGAGATTGCTGCAATGGTAATTTCTTTGCCTGTCATTCTTATGATGTTATTCTGTTCTGTGTTGATGTAGTCCCTTCTCTATGGCATCGTATACAGGCCATATCCCATCAGGTGCAATATTTTATGACTCCTCATGTATTTCAGCTCTACAAAGCTCTTTCAGACAAACAAGATTCTTTGCATCACCTATTCATTTAGTAAAAGCTCTCTAGAAACACATATAAATCTAAAATACAGCTTTCTTTTAGAATCTTCCCCTTTGTTTAGGATTTTACTTACTACAATGCCTAGCAAAACTAGGGAAGGTACATCAGACCCTGGTATGCCAAGATCACTTGTTCTGATCCTGCATAATTCCTCCTTGTTCCCCATTCTACTTGGTCTATGGGAACAGTAAACTGGTCAGTAATTTGGACTATGTATTTCTATTCTCTTTATACAGTACTGGTATCAATAGGATCAGGTGTTAAGAGTCCTGAAGTGCTGCAGGAATATAAATAACAATTATCAAAGGTTGCAGGTCTGTATTATCCAGCTATAGTGTGCACATCATACTAGACCTGACTTTGCCTTTTTCTTTCTTGTCAAAGTTATTCATCAATGTACATACCAGCTGAGATGCCTTTTGCAGTCCAATCACAATCCTCTGTCCTCTTCACTCATGCAACCCACCCTGAGCTCTCTGCTGATATCAGCACAACCACCATACCAACAACTGACTAAATAAAAGTTACCACAGAGAATTTTACATTATGGAACACCACAGCTGACACAGCCGTGGCAGCTGGAGGGAAAAAGCTGGCGTTTCCCAAAGCACACAATGAAAATGTGGCTATGGAATCCAGATCAAGACCATGGCTTTACTACCACTCACAAGTGCTGTGAGTTCACACTGCTGCAATACAGTGATAGCAAAACTGCAGGGTTCAGACAAGTCTAGCATGTACATCTAACATTCTCATCAAGGCCCAGTTTTACTGACAGCCAGAGAGGTGCATTCAATTCTTCAGTCAGAGCTTATCTAAGGCAAATAAAGCTTAGCACTGGCTTCATTTTCAGTTAGTGTTGAAAGCAGCATTTGGTCAGTAGAGAAACCCTGCAGTCCTCTAAGTACATGCCTCTGGCATTGTCACTTGCTTCTTTTTTTGGTAAGGTTTCAAAATACCTTTACAAGACAGCAGTGAATTGAGTCACTCCTGCAACCACCTGAAGGTTACATACATGCCTGAATGATGCTATCAGTGAGAAGGGATGCAACACTCTATCAGTGTCGCAGCTGAAAGTCTCCTGGCATCTTTGGTTCACTGGACTGGAAGTGAAGTGCAATCTTTAGTGGTGTGGGTGTCACAAAAATGTCCTGCTATACTTGCCTGTAGCTGAAAGGAGGCAGTTGCCACATTTCTTGCTCACTTCCCTTGGGATCCACTGAGTGAGAGAGAAGGTGCGCTTTGCAGACATATGGTTCTGGTGGGAAATTTAGCTCTGCACCAGAAAAGGCACAACATTCCTCCTGCTGCTCTGCATAAAATGAAAATCCTGTAAGAATTTAAACAGGTATTTTGTTCATTTGGCTCTCTCAAAGGTGGACATACCAGGACCACCAGGGAAGGGAAAAAAAAATTTAAAAAATGGTGCTTGAAGTAAAAAAAAAAACCTCTCCAAAACAAGACAGACAGAGGCTAGGGAAATGGTGCTGTATAAATGTGGGTTTGCATTTGTCACTGTTTACTGGGAGAGATGTGTAACCTTGCAAGACTGAAACAAAATAAGATGAGTAATAGGACAACAACTATGCCATCTCAGCCAGAAGGGTGATCTAAAATATCTTTGCATTATTTATATTTTCATGTATTCAGTATTTGCCTGGCTACTGTTATCTTCATTGGAGTTTTTCTGTACCACATCTAGAATTTTATTGCAACATTTAAACTTCTGATCCATACAAGAGTAGCTGAGCAGATTTGTTTACTTCTAATTAGTCCACAAGGTTTTTAGCAATGTTGCAAAAATAAAAGTTATGAAGATCATTAAATGGTATGTATAAATGTGAAATTTATTAAATACTGCCACATATAATAATGAATAGTCATGAGTGAGGGTGAAGTAAACTTCTTAAGTAATGAAAGCTGGGTACTAGGAGAGACATCTGGGACAGCACAGGACATAATGATTTGTAACATGAAGACAGTATCTCTTCTACAGGGGAACCTATAAATGACTGTAGTGTTAACTCAGAGAATCCCAACAATTGAACATGCCCTGGTGACTGGGCCTCAGGTAAACCTTCAGTGGTCATAACAGCTAAAACACCCCTGGACAGTTTATCCCAATAAGCATAAAAAACTTTATGCTGAGCAAGGGTTGAAGTCCAATTTCATTAAATGAGCAGCCTTAACAGCCTATCAGACTGATTGGAAATATCACTTTAATAATTCAGGATGAAAGCCACCAGTGTTACCAGTGTTGTTCTTGTTCATCACCTGTGTTGTAAATACAAAAGTTTCATGAGAATATGTGTAAAAGTATACGAAAACTGCTGTACTAAATTTGAGGTTATTGCAGATGAAATTACATTTTCTCAGAACAAAGAATTTTTTTTGCAACAGTCATCATCTCCAGTCATATCTACATAAACAAAGACAGCATGAGACAACTGCTGCTCATTCCAGCCAAGAACTAATTGCCTTTGAATTTGCTGAAAGGCATCCATAACTAGACCCAAGTGAGAAACAGTTCCTGTGTCCTCTGAAACTTCAAGAACTTCCCTGGACAACTGGTACAAACTAAAGACCTTCTGAAGAAGCTTTATTCCCTAAATTTTTCTGATTTTGAAAGATGGTGAAATCCTTCAAGAGATGCTGTTTACTCAAATGGAGTAGAGCCTCTGACATTCTCTCACTTTTCAGATTACTACCCTTTCAACCAATACTTCAGGGATCATGGTTTGAAGCTTATCAACCTGATTTTGATAATTTATGTTTCTTTACTTCAGTTAGAAATTTCATTCCAACAAGCCATAGTCATAAAATAATTCCAAACTATGTTTTTTCCCTACAAAAGTTTCTATTTTTGGAATTTGTTGTGCTGGAACAATAGAGGAGCTAACGAGTTTCTCAGCAGCCCAACTTTTAATAGCTTTGTCCCTAAGAACTCAGGCATCATTAACTGTCTTCTCCATATAACATTTCTGCTCAACACATAGTCTACATAGGTTGTACTATGCTAGAAGGAAAAAACATTCTCTTCTAAAGCCCGATGTCACTTGTATTTATTACTGAATGAGCAGAACCAACTGAATTAAATTCTAGCATATATCTGAGACATGGACCTAAGATGCTATCAATTCATATGAAAAGCTTTTCATATTTTCTGTGCTCCCAGGGATGTAAAAACTGTGCAGTGTTCTAGAGTTTTGAAATATTCTCTTAGCCACAAATAGCACAGAAGTTAGTGCTCTAACTAGAACTGATCAAACCTTTTCAGCTTTTAGAGCGTAATTCAAAATACACATCTGTATTTTATAAACCATTGTGTTTCTCTGCCGCACTACACAATTAAACAATGTGAACAAAAGTTTTCATAAAATCACACAATGTTTTAGACATTATTATGCACAATAATTTGCAACCTTTTTGTACGTTATCCATAAAGTTATATAAAATAGTTTTCATATGTGATTGCTCAAATCTGATGTTTACCTTATTTTTCTCTTTTTCAGGACTCATCCCAGAAGACATGCAGACAATGTTAACTCTGCAGTTAGAATCTACTTGTTTCCCCCCTCTTTTTCCTACAGTCTAGCAACAATTCAATTTCAAAGATAAAACAGTTCAGATTTTGCTACCAAGAAAAAAATAACACAGTTAAAAGGCATTAGCAGTAGAAACTGCAACTCCAAGTGCCATGTTACTCTTTTAGATAGCTCTCTGCATCTGTTGGTAACACCAGGCTGTCTACAATTACAATTTGCACAAACATCACAATTCAGCCTTAGATGAAGACTCCTCTATTCTCACAGCAGAAACACCTCATCCTTATCACTTTTTTAATGATTCATAGGAAAGAAGTTCTGATTGTTTAGAACTAAATACAGACTTTCAAAGGACATTAAAACCTTCAGCATGAGAAGATTTAAAATGAGATCTTATTAATTTTTGATTCACAATTTGGAACTAATAAAAACTATTGTTCCTAAAGCCAGATTGTATGCAATGATTGCATTGCAATTAAAGTACTTCTACATGAGTGGTCTTCAAATACTGTAGCTAAAAAATGTCTCTTAAAATTTTTGAAAGAAAAAGCACTAATCTTGTCCACATCTATTATATAAATTTAAGAAACTTTCCTTATTTATATGGTTCTTTCATAGGTCTAACAATCTCTTTGAAGTTCATTTCAACAATAGAAGCAACTAAACTGAAATTTCCACATTAACAAACAAACACTTTGAAATAACATCTATTTCATTTAAAGCAAACTTCATCAAGCTATACCCAACCAACTGCATCCAACTGCATCCTGTGACAGGACAATTGCATTTCATCCATTTCCTTCTATCCTGTTCTGAGAACTGTGACACCAGCCACATTTTTATCTATCCATCGCACTCTTGCAGACCTGCCTAATGTATGCAGAGGGCAAATGTATACATTTGCCATCGATTTATAGTCCACCTGGCCCACAGTCTACTACTGCTGCCTAGTGAAGTCTCACTGGAAAAACACTAATGCCTGAGCACTCCCATTTCCATTGCACAGAAAGCAATTCCAGAGGCAGATGTGGGAGGACAGACAGGGCACCTGCACCTGGGCTCTTCCCTCAGAGAGGTCAAGACACCAAAGGAGGTGGTGGAACATGGGCCACCAGTTCCACAAAGCCAATCTTAACTCTTTAGTGGTCTGTATAACTACTCTTGTACTCACAAGTATTTCTGGGTTTCCCCCTTCTATCCTTTTTTAACATTGACCTTGTCCAAAAGCAAATACTCAGTGGTATTTGGTATCGATCACACTAATCCAGCAATGTATTTGCTGCTTCAGATGCTAGGGAATTACACTTTACCTCTTAAAATCAAATATACACTTTTATTTTACTACATCCATTCAACAATTACGCTTATGTATCTTTGAATTAGGCCATCAATTGCTCCTATTGAAATAAAAAACACTAGGTCTGTCCTTCTAGGATCTTATATTTTCCACAACAAACTTTAATTAGTTACTGTATAAGTTTCAGAAGAGTAACTGATTTTAAAGAATGATATTCAAGATCTGTAAGTTTTTTGGTATTGCAGGTTAGGCTAGAAAAAAGTTCATTATTACATTCACTGTGTCATACTCCATATTGCGCAGATCCTTTATAAAAACAAAACAAAAAGCAACCCCCCCCAAAACCCAGAGTAATTTCAGCATCTGACTTTTCCCCATTGTTCCATTTTTTTTCTCAAAGATGACATAAATGTAATTAGTGGTGAGGCTTTCACTATTGTTTTATAATAACACAGCAGCTACTTGGCTCATTTTTTTTTAAGAATACTTTCTATCTCTGGAGAGGTTTATCCCAAATTCATTACCAGGACATCCTGATTGGAGCCTTTGTTCTTCCAAAACAGCTGCAGAATTTATAATCACTAAAAAACCCAATTAGAGACATAAAGGTATCATCCATATATTTCACAAGTCTACCAGTTATGAAAAAGAGATGCCAATGTGTAAAAATGGTGTGTATAAATCCATACTTGAGTTTTTCATGGAAGCAATGGAAGCAACTCTGTACGGGGGTTCTGTCCTCATTCTGCAATCCCTGCACTGCAAGGTGGCAGTAAACAGTGATCTCCATCTCATTTCCTAGTGAATTTATGACCACATTTCATTCTCTCTGGCATCAATATCCAACACAGAAAGAGGAGCAAAGGCAAATACCCCAGAAGATGGCAGATTTGTGCTCAGCCAACAGCCTTTCAAAAAGCCTTCTGAGGCATTCCTCTGCTTTTAGCCTGTACCTTCCAACTCCATTCCAAACTCTGTATTTAAGGAAATGCACATTCGCCACCGTTTGCAAAATTTACTGGAAGTCTTTATCAATAAAGATCAAAAACGTGAAATCTATTAGGTGTTTTTAATTTTATTTAAGCATCTGTCAAAAAATCCTTAAATATTACCAAAAAAAAAGTCCATTTTACTCTCTGGATATAAAATATCGACTTACTATAAATGAAGATTCTACCAACATATCTACTCAAAAGGGGCAATGATTTGATATCATTTGCTTTCAGCTGTTTTAACAGAGTTACATATTGAAACTGCATTACTTATAAACAATGGCAAAATTTCAGAAGCAAGTATGTATCCTGTTGTTATATACAGTACATACAAGACAATCATTCAGCCTTTCTCATTCACAGGCATATTTACACAGAAGTTGATAGAAATAAGAGTGGCACAGTCCAGAACTTGTCTACATCTAATTTACCATAGATCTGTGTAAATATCCCCAGCATTACAATTCATTGCCTTACTCCCTGCTCAACTTTGACCAAATGGTGCAGTACAAAAAAATTAAAAACAGACATGAAATACACTTAATAAATATATATTGAGTATGCATGACCTAACAATTGCTGCATTGTATCAATGGTAGCAAAAGCTCCTACTGCACAAATTGCACAACAAAGCTCCATTAAAGCAATGGAATGCTATAAATAATAGGTTATTATGCTTGTAAGAAATATGAGAAAACTATGCTCAAACAAAATACTTTTAAGAGTTTAGCCGCCATCATGTCTCTTTGTGAATAACTTAATTTTAAGAAACAAAAGAATAGAACTGAAGATCCATTATTAGTACTGGTCCAATTACACATGCCCAAAGATGATTAAGATGGTGTGACACCTTAACATTTAATGAAAGACTTTACTGAGATTTCTGAAGCTATGAATTATGTCACTGTGGAATTTGTTTCTCTGTATTTCATTACATTGCTACTAAATTTTTTCCTAAAGAAGACAAAACTCCATTTCATTACCATGAATAAAGGACTATGGGAATGGTCTGATTAAGCATACACTCCACAAGCCAGCAGATAAATATTTCTTTATGACTACCAAAAGTTTTGGGACTAATTGCAAATGACTTAACAGCAAATGTAATCTCATATCCAATTAATAAATTCACTTACCATGATTCCAGTAAGTAAACAGACTCCTTTTCCACAGTATGTATTTGGTACCATATCCCCATATCCAATGGATAGAAAAGTAATTGAAATCAACCACATTGCTCCAAGGAAGTTGCTAGTAACATCCTGTTGGTCATGGTATCTGAAAAGAAGAAGAAAACAATTTCTTTATCATGAAAACATTTGTTAAACTATTGTGCTCTCAGAAAAAAATTGCATTACCTGGTCATACAACCATTTCTGTATACAATCTCATTTTAAAAGCAGCTGTAAGGAGTGAAACATAACTCAAATACAATTACATCAGCAGTAAAGAATCAGTAGGTATAAAAATAGCCCCAGTAGTAGAGATACTTGTGATGGTTTATAATTCAGTATTTCATTATTATCAGTAAAATAGTAGAAATCCCTTTGTTTTTGGTAGAATCTCTTCACCGGTGCTGCAAGTCCTGGTAATACTCTGCACTAGCATACAATACCAGTCTACTGATGTCTGCTGTGGTCTGAGGCAAATATAAGAGTCAGAAAAGGTTATGTGCACAACCAGACAACAGAGTACATCTTCATCTCCTTGTCCTAAACGCAAGTCTTTGACCAGAAATCTGATTCTGAGCTAACATGTAAATGCTGGCATTGATAACCTATGCTCTTCCCTCTCCTTCTTCAAGATGAATTAAAAAAGAATGCCATTGTATTTCTCACCATCAAAAGATGTTTACCTTAAATATAGCAAAAACTCCCTTTAGTGTTAAGTCAGCAATTATGTGAAATTTCATGGTGTGCCATTTGTTGACTTTGTTTCAATATTTTAATGGAATATGTTCATTTTTTCCCTTCAAAAACCCCACACATTCAGATTAATAATCTTGTCTTCACATGACATATATACCTAATAGAATGTGAAGACACATTTTAGGTCTAAAAACCTGCTGTCCCCATTTACTCTGTGGTGGGAAAAGGAATGCTTAATAGGCTAAAGTAGGTGGAATTTTGCTCCCTGGGCAGAGCAGCTCTGTCACAGAGACTAATTGCAGCAGCCATTGCAGACTCAAGGTTGCAGTCACCCCTGCAGCTGCTCTGAAGCCTCAAGTTAACTATATGCTGCAAGATTCCCCAAGGGTATTATTTTAGTCAGTCCTTAAATCCGTTTCTCACAGGGGGTCACAGAGGGCCATTTATGAATTAGTTCTCAAATCCGTAAACAACCTGCTTCCCACAACTGAAATAACTGCTTCTGTTTCCTTCCTTTCCGGACCTCAGTCTCCGTGACAGAGCAAGCACGCAGGCACTCTCAGGAAATTCCCTATTCTCTCATGTGTAAGATATTCACTATAAATGTCTGAAAAATGCTAAGTTCAAAGTCCCACCTATGCTGTGATGATTACAACAACATAAAAGTTCTTTGACTGCCAGAGACCACAGCAATCACTCTAATCAAGTCTGTTCCACATTTCACCTGTATTTTCCCCTCTCCTGGTGTCAGTGTTGTCTCTCACATACTTTATGTATACCTTTGAATATTTTTGTTCTGCCTAGGACAAAGCCTAGAACCATGTAGTAAAAGCCCACATTTGCAGGTCCTAAGGACACAAAAATGATAACCGTGACAGCAAAAAAGTAAAAAAAAACCCAGACAGCAGACTTGATTTAACTCATGACCACAGAGCTTTATATAGCAAAACACAATATGCCATTGTTTTTGTGCTAGACTGCACTAAATATTATGGATTTTAGTCTCCACATAACAAACGTAGCAAGTAACAGCTGTGAAATATATGGATGCAGAGAGACAAACACAGTCATCCCAGCCAGGAGGCAAGAAGAAAGCCTGCGTACCTATCATGCCAATCCCAACAGAGTATCAAGAGATATTATCCACAGGGTCTGGATGAGCTTCACAGAAGGGCACTAAAGCCACAATACATTCTAATGTTAGCAATTCAGCTAAACACTAATAAATGCTCACATAAACATTTGTAATACATATCTTTAATGCATCTCTTTGGATTTCAAACCAGGCCACTTCCATGCTTCATACAACTCACTAAGTTGCAGAAATAACTAACCCATAAGGAATGCCAAAACTTCTTTCTTAAGCCTTGAACAGCATGAGGGAGAGATACTTATCCTCCTTTACCCATATCAGAAAACATACAAGTCAACCTACAAAAAGATTCTTTAAAGAAAGTGACATAAAGCTATATTTTAAAAAGCACATCAGAAGTCTTTCAAGTTTCATTGGAGACATGGAGACAATTAAGGTTCCTTAGATGAAGTTTTCATTAAAGCCAACATGGAGACAATTAAGGTTCCTTAGATGAACCTTTCATTAAAGCCATCTGCATCAATATGTGTCAGCACAAATCAAGGACCTGTTTAAATGTTTCCATCTGTTATCTCAGGCCTACTGGATTTCCTACTCTGAGTATTTCAGCCAGTTACGACATTAAGGTTATAGTTCAGCAATCAAATGTCTCATGCTTAATTTAAAAATCATCACAAGTACTTATGAATGAATTTACTGTGGCTAAAAAACAAAGGCTATTTCATGTCCTCCCTATTGCTGCAACTGCTCAAGCACAGTAAAGCATGCAAATTGCCTAATTTACCTAATTTAATATTTCAGAAAAAACCTAAAAACTTTTTCTCTTGCAACTGTACATGAAAAGTTGAAGGGCTGACTTCTCAAGCTAAAAATCTGTAAGTAAAATTGAGACAATATAAAAGGGTATCACACTCATGACAATCCAATCATTTCTCTGCCAGATTTTCAGGAAGGTGGTTTAATCTTGTCTCATATGTTTGCAACCTAACTTAAGATTTTTGAGTATCTGTGTTTAGCAGTTCTAGTACATGTCTTACATTCTTTGGATTTTCATAAGATTACAGGTGTGTCAGCGTAGGTTTCCAAGTACTATACTAAGTCACTCAGCACCACTATCAACCGGGATTCAAAGCAAAGCCAGGGGAGTCTTCTGCTACCCTGTGTCCGCACTCAGGTAGAAAATTATTACATCTGCATCAAAGCAGGAAAAGCAATATCTCATGAAAGTAGTATTGCAGCATCTTATTTATACAGTCGTGTAAATGGCTAAAAAACACTAGAGGCACTTAAATTGCTTTGTTTTGAAGAGGGAGAAAGAAATGAATCTACTGCCTTTTGACCTGCTTTCAGAGTTATCCCAGCATTAAAGACTGAACTTCTCCATTTATGCAGGGAATAGCAAAATGGACACAGCAGAAGTTAAACTTTCCCATGTTTTTCTGTAAGTGCAGCTCTAATGTGCAGCACCAGAAGCCACCACAAGCCCTGATAAAAGCCATTCCTACCACTGTATCTTTCACTTCACTATTGGGATTATCCCCAGTAGAGCCAGTTGCAATGGACTTTATAGGAAGGAGAAAAGCCAACCACACCAGCACTGGAGCAGGGCTGCCTCACACACTGTCAGTCATCATAAGCCTCAACAAACATCTCCTCATCCCAGCTGGACTGTGAAAGACAGCTCAGGTGTCACACATTCCAATATTCAACTGTAGTTTTCCTAAACTATCCATTCTTTTCTAAATCTGAGACTTCTGAAATCTGACAGGAAAGCACTTTATCACGAACCACTAGAAAACCTGAAAGCTGAGAAAATAAAGAAAAAAAACCAAAGATTTCCTTTCAATGACAAGTTTCACACAAAATAGAAACCTGTCATTACTAACCAAATTCCAAAACAGAAGATTTGTTGCCACTAATTTTAATTTTCATACAGGTTTTTATTTTTATAAATATTTTTATTTTTAAAATTACGGTCACTATAAATGTATTAATGTAAATATTTAAAGCCCACTATTCTTAGTCAGTAAAAACTTGCATTAGACAGATAGTGAGTCATTTGAAGATAAGAACTAGTATTTAACTGCATCTATATACAGTTTGATTTTCTTGATTACACCCAGCCTCACATGGCAGTAAGATAAAGGGTCATTTATAAAAGCTACATATTCCTGCAGTGTACAAAAATCATTGTCTGAAGTCACACAGGCATAAGAATTATCTATCACACTCCTTTTCTAATAAGGAATATGTCAGCAGGCAGGCAATGCTGCAGCTGGAACACACTATTCACCAGGCAATCATCATCCCGCAAAACACCACCAGGTCTCACCAATCAGCATATATAAGCCTTGACATCACTCTGATTTAAACCAAAAATAGCTGAATGATTATATTTGTGAAAAAATAGCATGGCTCAATTCCTTCTCAAGCTAAATTGAGTGGGAGTTTTACAACTCATGTCAGAAAAATATAAATACATTCCTCAGGCGACAATACTGCAGTGGCTCTGTTTGTCAAAGAAATATTTCAAATTCTTTATCAAACTGCAGTCCCTTTCTTCTGCTTTCTCTATTGGTATCATGATTTTCTGTACTGCTTCCCTTTCCTGTTTGTATGTGATGAAGTTTCATTTAATTGGTAATTTAATCTGCATTTTAGCTGCATATAATTATTACATATTCACATCTGGACGTCTAAGACACATTCATCTTAAAAAGAGATTAATAAGAAGTAATCAACTATAACATTAAGCTTGACCACTGGTGCATAAATTCACTCTTAGCAGCTTCATTTTAGTTTATCTTGCCTCCATGAACAGCCTCTGATAACTTTGCTATCTCTGGTTTTGCCTTCTTGAACAAGTCAAGGAAAGAACTAAAAATGATTGAAAAGATGACCCTTTCAGTAGGGAAGGAAACGGCCTGCTTTTACCATAATCATGAAGAAACTCCTAGCAATGGCAATTCAGGCTGAATTTTTTCCTGTCAAAGCTTAAAATCTTTTGTACTATTAACAGCTGGAAAGAGGCTCATCCCATTAAATCAGAAACTTGTCAAGACTCTGTTGAGACACTGATTGATCTAACCAGTTACTGGAGCTTCCCCACAGTATCAGACCATTCTGCTACTAAATGCTGTTTTAGTCTTATTTAGATGGTTAGTACTGGCAGCTTTTTATCTCTGATGATAACAGAAATGTCTTTGTATTCCTTCTCCCTTCCTCCTGTTTAAAAGAAAGGAAAAAAGAAATCCATAATGGCACATGGAACAGTGGGGCTGACTCCAAATATGATGGAGTCAGTGGAAGAAATTTTGCCTGCCTTGATGGGCTTAGGATCAGAAAGACAGCTTAGAAAAATGTATCCACTCCTTACCTTCTTTCTAACACATCTATTGATGTCCCCCAAATATTTATGAAAAGCAGAAAAAATGTTCTTGTCACAGTAACTGCCTAATGAAAGTAGAAATACCACACCAAATGCTTGCATTTCAAACAGACTGGCTCACAACAGTAGCAGTTGTGAACCCTATCAAAAGTAATGGGTAAGAGTCAGCTGACTGGATTGCTTCTACCATGGCCAAAAATGCCCATGATTTTTTGGCTAAGAGCATTTTCAGGCTATTTACAGAAAGCTAATAAAGCCAAGAAATGTGAAGTACTCTATGTAATTAGCATAAGTTATTATGTTAGCTTAAATGGATGGAAAATATAATCTGAAAGAAAATAAGAGGACAGAGGAGAGAGAAATCAACACAAAATGAGAAGGGTGAGATAGTATGTTGTAAGAAATTTTATCATTATTTTTAATATAAATTACAGTTTAAACATAAGGGTGAAGACATAAAATTACTGAAACCCATAGCTGCTGTCAGATACCCACCCGTCAGTGCTTGAGCAACAGCTAACCTATCAGTAGGGAAATGAGGACTGATTGCCATTTTTAGTAAGGGTGTCAAGCTTTTATTTGTCCCCCAGTGGTGGATGCTGTGCTAAATCAGTACACCTCTCTGCAGCTGTACTAGATGGGAAGATTTTCCATCTTTCCAAGAGAAGCCATTGAGCTACAAGCAAAAAAGTTGCTGAAGCTCCTTAGAAGTACCTGACATTTTTATTTCTTTCTTTTTTTTTTTTCCTTATGTGCTTTCAATAACAGTGTAAGAGTGTTAAGGAGAATCTGTTGAATAAATTCTGTAAGTGTTGGGAAATTGGGAAAGCTTTAAAGTCATGACAGACAGCAATCCACTCAAAAGATTAGAAGTAAAGATAGGAGAGCTCAGTATCAACATATCAAAGAGAAATCCTGAGAATAAAGTGGTAACTACTGCTTCAGAAGGTCTTAGACCATATAAAAACACTAATGTGTTTTATCAAAGTTTTCAGAGAGTTTAAGAAGACATTTTTCTTGCCTCAGTTAAGAAACACACCCACCTCTCTTCCAGCCCCAGTTTTGGTACTTATCCCCCAGTACAGTAAGTATTCTTACTCCCACTGTGTTCTTTTAAGCACTTTCAAGCTATTTTGTTCCTGCAGAGGCAAAACTGAAACTGTGAGTTGTTGTGACTCAACAGAATTATGAATATGCCTAAAGCTCTTGGAAGGCTGTACAAAAAGTCCTAAACAAACCCTTAACTCCTAGAGACCTGAATGAGCTTTACCTACAGACGTGTTTTTTAAATATATAGTCTGACTGTTTTGAAAAACAATCAGGTTCACTGTGCCTAAACATGGCTCATTTTAATAAAATGTGCCCAATAGAACAGAAAATATGGCAAGTAGAAGTACCTTTGTGTCTCTCAGAGGTGAAAGCTGGGACCAATAGTAACAGCTGTCACAAAGGTTCCTTGACTGATTCTTCTAATTTCAAAAAACTTACATTAATTACTCTTCATGCAAAATTTTGCTTTATCTTAACTATTTGGATGAACACATTTTATCTTTTTCAGAAAGATCTATCTTCCTCACATTTTAGAGCATGCTCAGGAATTCAGCTTTTCTCAGCTCTGTTTCTTTACATTCGATAATATTCTGTCAACAATAAAAAAAGTTTGCACATTTCAAAGGAATGCCTTTGGATTTTAAAAACTCAGCTCTCCATTCTTTCCCAGTTGCTGTATACACACTCAGACTCTGCAGAAAAACTAAGCATGCTTCGTATAGCTCAAGCATTAAGAGGCAAAATCCAGCTCTGATGGTTGGTGTGAGTTGTTGGATCAGGAGTAGCAATCAGCACCAAAACAGTATGTTATGAACAAGGATCCTTATCCATGGACTTTGGCATATGTATTACAGTGTGCTCCACAATTCCACGATTATATGTCACATTTTGGTCTTCACAAAAAACACATTACCTTTTCCAAAGCAAAGCACAACTGCTTACGGCATGAAACACCTTACTGGCATACCATTTTTGGCCTCATGTTTTTGGAAATTAAATATGGTTTAATTTTTCACAGCTCTCTGACAAACTCTTTGGATAAAGTTAAGATTTTTGTTACAGCTGATGATCATTTTGGTGGTCTTCACCCTCTCTGCTCTCAGCTGCCAACTTCACAGATTGATTAGCCTGCAAGCCCAAAGCTCTGGCTAAAACCCAATGAACTCAAAGTCCTCTATAATGACACACGTTTAAAAATAATTCTCTTAAATTAGACATACAAAAACTGCATAATACCAAAATTTTGCTGGAAGTGAGTGGCATGTCCCGAAGGAACAAAATAGCCTCTTAAATGCATCAGTATCCATACAATGAAGCAACACGGAAAAAATTCTTAGTGAACAAGCAATACATCAGGCTTTCCAAAAAGCACAGGAAAAATGAGCAGTTGATACTCTTTTGTTACTTTAGCAGCTTAGTGAGGAGAGCACTGACCATGAGGAGTGAACTTGTTAGGCCCCTCTCAAGAACAAAGCTGATTCACACCAGCATCTTCATGTCCCTGTTCTACCTGTTACAATATGGGCTGTCAAAGTATCTCAGAATATGTTTTGGAAGCTATTTGAATTTAAAATTAAATTAAAAATGACTCTTTAATCCAGTGGAGAGACATACTGCTTGAAAGGCTTAGGACAGGAGCTGAAAAACGGAATATGTCTGTTAAAACCCTTTACAAACAACACTCTGAGAAAACATTAACTCTGCTTTGAAAGCAATATTCAACAAGTAATCCAGAAAGGACAGTGACTGCAAACACACTGACTATCAGAAATAAAATATGAAATATCCAACAGCTGCTCATTCTGTAGTTCTGTATATTACCTTTATCTGAAGTCGTTCTGCAAAAGAAGCTAATATAAATATGCAATTAATGTGAAATCAAAATATATGAAAATGAAAGAAGGACACTGAAGTGACATAAGCAAGCTTGAAGAAAAACTCCTGGTTTTCATTACTTTTTATCTTTTAAAATAAGATATGAATACATATTTCATTTCTGCAGCCATATTTTTTACATAACCTAATATTTAAAATTTGTCAATACAATAAGAAGGAATTTTCTTTTTAAATTTTGCTTTAATTTTTTGAGGTTGCAAACAGCACTGGCTAAAGCTGTGTTATGATAGAAATATAAATCATTCAAAATCAAAGAGTTTTTTAATGAGCTCTATGGTGAATCATTCATTATATTCACCAGCAACTAATTCTAACCCTTCTAAAATTTTCCCTTATCTTGCACTTTGCATTTTCTCTGGAGATACCCTGTTACTATTTTATACCTAAGGCCCTCTCAGAAGAAGGAAAGATTTTTTTGTTTTAAATGAGATTATCAGAATCAACTGATATCTAAAGATTCTGAAGCAGTTTGCTGAAGAAAAACTTTAGAAATAGAAGTTTTAGAAAGTAGGAATAGAATTAAACATTATAGACTTTAAATGAAACCTACCTTTTTTTTTTCTGACATAAAACGGCAGAAGTAGGTAAAACTTAGCCTTTCATGGGGGCAGAAGACAGGAGGAGTTGAAATTATATAGCAAAGTTTATGCTGAATTCTTCAAGATGACTTTCAGACAAACTGAGTACTCTGCAGTTATTTATTGCTTATGGAACTAATTTCATTTATCATCACAAAATTTACCAGTTCTGTAGCTGATGTACTGCCTTCTATAAAAAGGAATGAAATAAAATCTCATGGTCATAAAGCCTGCTGGTTTGGGGTTTTTTGTCCAATTTTCATGAGGATAGCAGCAATTTTACTAATATATGCAAGATCTCTAATGTAATGGACATTGGGAACAGAAGACTAAAATAACATTTAAAAATAAAATAAAACAAAATAAAATAAAATAAGATGCAATACTTTGGAGTAAATTTTTGTGATTAATGTAGAGATGTTAATTTACAGGGATTGAGAAAGGCTATTTACACAGAAGACATTCTTATGACTCTGTTACCACACGTCCTACAGCGGAGTGAGCTCAGAGGGACCAGCTACAGGATGGACTTCTGCCACAAGGTTCTCAGGGCAAATGCATGTGGAGAGAATACCATAAATTCATACAGGCTAGAAAAAATGTAGTACAGCTACGAGTAGTACTTTACTCTGGCGATGGGAATAAAGGAACATCATCCTCATTTGCTTATACAGACCTCTGCAGTGTCACATTTGAAGACAGATGTGTTGCCCACCTAAATGCAACCAAAAAGAAAAGGCTTAGGAGACCTTCACTGTAATATGTTAAATATGCTAGATGCAATTATGGTTTTCTTGCTCTTTTTTAGACATTGTCAAAATAACATTGTCCAAAATGCCTTGATATATTGCCACCAAATTCTGTAATACTGTGAGTGTGGGATTATACGAAGTCTGAACCTTGTACTTTTCTCCCCACTTTTGTCATTAAAAAGAGTAAAATTAGTCTTTCTGCTTGTGATAATTTTGTGTTTTCAGTTTGCTTGCTATTTGATTTCAGGACAGAATAACTTTTGTGGGGATCATCCTCATTTTAATGACAAATGTTTACCAGAAACAAAGGATCTTGGACTATTTTCTCTAAAGACCATGAACATGACAGAATAATTTCTACTGACAATTTTTTTTGTACCAAAACCATTTTGTTGCCTGACTGTCTTGGCCCTCATTCAAGACTTTCTGACTGTATTTTGACTGATTTCAATGAAACACTGAAAAAAGAATGAAATTCTGTGCTCTGAAGGAACTTGAGCAGATGACATTTTCAGGAAAAAAAAAACCTGTTACATATTTGCACTCTGTTTTTAATGGAGGGGAGTACTCTGGATGGTGTGGCAACAGAACTTACCTTTTGCACTGTCTATACTTGAAGCATGTGTCTTACAGTCAATATGCAGAACATGCTGTAAAAGTCCTTCAATAAACCAGAAGCTATCTAATGCCTATTGTTTACACCAGTGGCAAATTCTATGTGAATCAGAGCAGATACGTGAGTTATCTACGTGACTTTCATGCTTCAACTCAGTTCCTTGGTCAAGATTTAGACAGGCAAGCACATAATCAGGGGTCATGCTTAACTAAGGATGTACATAATGGGAACATTTGACTTTGGGACTGCTGTCTGTAACTGTACTGGCTTGCTATGAAAACTAGATTTAATTTTAACTGTTACTAATTACTCCTTTTTCAGAGTGTTGAATGCTTCATAAAGGCTGTCAACATAATTAGTATTAAATTGCAACAACAAGCTGGAAGATGAAATGTTAAACAAACTTGAAATCTAATTCACAGTGCTCTCTTAGCCCTGGAAATGAGATGAGTTCACTGATGGGACAAACACACAGAAAGCGTAATATGCACAAGCAGGTCTAGCTGTAGCAAGAATGGTGCCCTTAGGGAGCTATTGAGCCTCCTCCTTTCACTCGTTTGACCTGCAAGAGCTTCCAAATACAAGAGAAACTCATTCCAGTTGAACAAAAATTCACAGGCATTTTTAAGAACTCCAAATGGAACTGGAGACCTACAACTTTTCTGGCATTTTAACTGCTTCAGCTGTCCTGCTTCATAAACAGTATCTGAAATTATAATTTGAAACCACCACAAAAAGTAACAAAGAGAGACTATTTATTTTTGGGGGTTTTCCCTCATTTTAAATGAGTAATGAAAACTTTCTTGCAGGTCAAAGACATTTTATTCCATTAGCAAAATGTCCATGACATTAGAGAATAAACAAGTTCTGAGATCTCAGCATGTTTGGTTTGGAAAAGAAAGAGTAAAACTAGACACCGAACTGCAAATGTTTGTCTCATTTAAATAGAGTATGGGCCACTTTATACCTCAGCATTATCTCTGAGCTGCAAAACTTTAATTATAAAAATTTATAAACAAGCAAATATTGTAGATAGATAGACAGAGAGAGAGATAGATAGATAGATAGATAGATAGATAGATAGATAGATAGATAGATAGATAGATAGATAGATAGATGTATACACAGAAAAAATTTCCATTAAGAGTTCAACTACATTTGAGTGTATCCTTTTTGGAAAACTCAGAAAATGATGTGACTAAAGGAAAAACAATCTTTCATGTTTAAAAGAAGAACCCCTTGATTTTCTCTAGATGGCATCCACTGAGTTCCAGAAAGTCAGTCATGACTCCCCTAAAGCAGTAGAGGAGATTAAAGACCCCTGGAAAATACATGAGATCTACAGTCCTTCTTTTCCATAATGTACAGCTTCAGTCAATTTGTCCTCCAGATTCTGGAGTCCTGACTGGAGAATTATGTGGGGAGATGTGGTACAGCCACAAAGACTTCAGCAGGGAATGGCTTATGTATTCTGAATATCTTTCCCAAAAGAATGAGAAAGAAAAATGCAAGCATGCAAAATTAACAACATTTCGTCTATTTTCATACCTCTCACCTCGTTTCTTGGAACGAGTATATCTAGATTGCATCTCTACCTGTGCAATGATTTGAAACAATATAAAACATCATTACTGCAATCACACTTTAGTAGAATCCTTTGCTCGGTAAGTTCAAATAAATTTTGTTATTCAGAATAAGGACATTACACCAAACAACAGCAGTATACACAATTCTCTGCATGACACAGACACAAAGAGCTTAAATGACTTTGGTCAAGGTCACAACAGAATTCTAGGTTGGATTCTCTAATTCATGATATTTTCAACTCATAGAACACCTTCTATGTAATTAAATAATGCAATTTGCCTCTAAAACAAAATTGCACTGTTTGCTTTTGTGACTTTACAAATTATTTGTATTTATTTAACATATTTTTGTTGGTATAATAAAACCTTCACTCCAGTGTTCTACACTATTAAAAATTCTATTGCCACTCAATAACAGAACAGTGCTGGGGTTGATCCTATTAAAACCATGATAACATTATTCTAGTCTAAATTTTTATTTTCCTTTGAAAAGAAATGAAAATAAACTGATGGAATGTGTAGTTCCTGGTACAGATTGTTGTGTCTCCTGCAGACACTGGATCAGGACACAGCATCTGCTTCTTGGTCTATTATCTGTGCTAGATCTCATTTTCTAAAAATCAAGAGAAATCATACTCCACAACATCAGAAATACAATCACTGAAGGACACCGGTGTCCTGCTGAGGTGCACGGACTGCGTCAGCAGGTCTTCTGCCTCCCAGCACACAAGGAACAAGGAAGGCAACTGATGTGATCTGCTAGCAGGAGAAAATACCACTCTAAAAGCAGCATTATCACGAATTATTATGCACATTTTTTGTCAAATCCTGGTAGGCTTGGGAAAGGAAGAAAATTAATGCAGAATGTATTACTGAGAGCTGACAAGTATCTTTGGTGTTCAATTAACTAAATGTAACATATAATTTGCCTTTGAACACCTTGGAAAGAATCTACTGCGAAAGACTGCAATTTAACATGAAAGTTTTAACAGTCAGGGTTACAATTTTAGAAGCTCATTAGTCTGAAGGTGTATCATGATTTTCTGCAACGATGAATGATTAAAAACAGAGTTAAAAAGAAAAGACATTTGGGCACGAATACTTGATCCAAAATCTCTGTTCAGTTTCAGGGAATACTGTATCTCTGATTTCAGATTGTGAGAAGCTTTGTCAATTACATCTACTGCATTCTTTTTAGTATAAAATAATAAGAGGTCACCTTTAAATCAAGGAATTAGAACATCAAGTCTCTTCTTTCTGAAATTCAGTTAAAAGATACATTGTTTTTATTAGAAGGCTATTACTTAATGTAAATATTTTGCAGAGTTGTTTTCCACATGTACTACTGCGTGCCCAAAAATGCATAGTCCAGCTCCTGAACTGACATTAAGGTCATATATATATTTTCTGGAGAATTCTCACGTCAAGCCAATTAAACCAGAGTGTCTACAAACTGATAAATTCAGGTTATTCAATAACAACAGAGAAGTGCAGTGACTGAAGGACAGGGAATAAAGATTAATGTCATCCTGAAAGTAGCTAGTGAAAGCAAGCCTGAAGTTTGATGGTTGCACTTCCAAACAGCACCTGCACCAGAGTAAACTCCACGTTCTCCCACCCCACTGCAAGCCCAGCAGCTGGCATGGCATGTGCTACAAACCCAGGGCCAAGTTTCCCCCTCAGGGGTACTATGGACAATGACTGAATTCAAAACAAAGCAACTGACCCTGCTGACACAACCAATTACAGCCAAAACACCTTCCATGCTCTGCTGTCCTTTTTGCCAGAGCTGACCAAGGGAGCAGCTTCTTCCCTTTATAACTCGTGTCCTACATCCACCCTATATGTAATAGAGAGGTGACAGCCAAAAAAAGGAAAACATGCTCAGCCAAAATCCTCTTCTCCCCTCAATCAGCATTAAGTTGCAATGGGACTAAAATATTGTTTCTTCCTTCTGCATAAAATTCTTCTTTTTAACTTTTTTACAGCAGCCGCAGAAACAATGTATTTTGACTCTTTGATGCTTTGTTCCATTAAAAAAATATCCAGACCATATGGGACAGCTGAAGCACTGACTGGCTCATGGTTCTTTCTGTAAACCAAGACAAGGTACTCTTGCTAAGAGTCTCTTGTGTTTATTAAAAAGATAATAGATTTTACGGATAATAATTAGGCACTGGTTAAAATCTTATAAAAAAATGACACTTTCATATCACAGAACTGTTAACTCCTAAATAATTTAGCAAGAGTTATTCAATCAGCACCTCTTCCTGAACTTAGATTTTCATGGCAGAAGCTAACAACTTACAAGATCACCAGGTTACAGGTTGAATCATATAGGTTTTGACAGCTGAGTCCCAAACTGTTAAATTTTTAGTTACATTTGTGTTTAACTGTTTGCAGTATTGTGCAATGACCAGAAACCCATTACTTTGAAAGTGTGCCCTGTATATCTTTCCTAGTCTGCTGTTGGGTGTTTCCTATGAAAGATACACCCCAACCAAAGACACAAGGATGAAATAAAATCAAAGTTCATCTACTGTGCTCAAGCAGCAAGATGCATATGCATGAGTTAGCAATGCCTTGGGTAAAAATCAACACTTTTTGCTTTAAATAAAGGGAACTACGTCCTCTCTTGAGAGGTATGGTCTATAGCGCAAGGATTTGAGGTCATTCCCAGTGTGGAAAGGTAAAGTCCGAAAGAAAAAAAATACAAAAAAACCCCAGAAAAACCACGCCCAAAACAAACAAACAAACAAAAACTAGAGGGCCAATCAAGCTGGTTGTTCTCACTGCAGACTGGGGGGATCATTCATCCTTATCTGGAGAAAACATAGAAAATACCACAGCAGCATGGCAAGAGGTGGGAATACAGCAGCACAAAGGGAGCTGTGGAGAACACACCTTCAGTGCCTAGCTCACTCTTGCATGGTCGGCAAAGTCTCTTTTGGTGTCTCACTGGGCACCTGGTCCTAATCTTTAGTCTAGTAGTGCACTAAATTGCAGCTTAGCTTTTGGGTGTATTACTCCCTACTAAGTAAAAATTGCTTTGCACTGGCAAGCTGTGTGCATACCTTGCTTTCAGAGTCTCTTTGCCCCTGCTGAAGATGCATGAACAAACTTCTGCAAAAGAGGGATCACAGCACTACAGGCAAGGAAATTGAAGCACAGGTGTAATAAGAGAAAGCCCTTGCATTGCAGAGCTGCTCGTGGAAAAGCCAGGTTTTAGGATTCCAGCCTTATAGAAAATCCTGATCTTTGAAAAAAAAAAAAGTTCATTTATTCAGTCTTACACACAGCTTTCAAATCCCAGGTTTTTAAAATCTTTCTGCCTCCTACTCCAAAGTTGCCTACAGCTCAAGATATTTTTAATGCAGCCAATCAAAGGAGACAAAACAAATGCCATGAAACTACATTTGTATCTACTCAAGTTTATAAGTATCAAGATATTTTTAACATGACCAATGGCCTACTGTATAATGTCATCAAGCAAAATAAGCACTGGTGAACAATGTCCCTATGGCTGGGACACACAGTCTTGAAGTCTGTCATACCCACAATATGAATCCCACTCACTTTATATTAAGTGAATACTTTGTTTACACTTCCAGCTGACCATGTTTGTTATAGAAGAATACATTAACATTAATATCAATAAAAATATTCTGTTCAGCAGTTACAGATTTGATAATTCTTGTTTATGTATTACATTTTATTGCTTTAAAGACAGCATAAACTGTTTTTTACTGCTATCTACCTTTTCAGTAGTCTTTTGCAAGTCAAAGTTATTACTAAATATTTAGTTAATTCATGGAATAAATAAAACTTCTAAAAACACCCCCCTCACCCTGCCCCGCCAAAAAAAAAGAAAGCATTGCAAAACCTATTTTTAGGCCTGTATACAATTCCTGATACTGAAACTTAAGTTTGTACTCATTTCAAGCTAATGAAAGCCCACTAGCTCCCACAGATTCTGCACCAGGTTTCAAACCAGGCTGCAGCCCCACGGCACTCACACCCTCAGTTTCCGTGTGCTCTTATCCTGTTCAGGTACCTGCTACCCTGGAATATCCGCAGTACTTTTTACCTACACTGCAGCTTCCCAGAAATGTGGGACTGGTCTCTTTTGCTTGGCAACACAAGATACACTTAAGCCCTGTGTCACAAGCACAGTACAGAGACTTATGCTCAGTGCCAGGCTGTTCCAAGTCAGCCTGAGGTGAGGCTGCAGCGCAGCGCTGAGCACGGTGCCTGCTCACACCCGGCGGGAGCTCAGCTCCACTGACCCTGCCAGACAGGGCACTTGGAGATCCCACCACCAAACTGATAGGAACATACACTCCCCTTTGCAAACGAGACCACAGAGGCTCTTGCCTCAGGCTTGTCCACTTGAGGCAGGGAGTACACAGGGAAAACAAGTCAGCTAGCAGGGTGTAATTCCTGCCTGGGCAGTGTTCTCAGCACAAGCTGTCAGCACAGTCAGCATCCATCAAAACTGAACAGTTCGGTTTAAATTGCTCTATCAACACATGAAGGCATCATCTTCATCTGAACACCACTAGCCTTCAGAACTGCTTAGCTCCCTTTGCTCCTCACTAGAAATTACTACATTTATTAGTACTGCAGTATCATACATGTAAGTGTTATTCTTGGACAGCACTGTGCTAAGCAGTGTGCAAACACATTTCAAAGACAACCCCTGACCCAGAAGCTTGCAAACCTAAATAATCCAAGATACTTGTCCAATTCACATCTCACTGATGCCTTCAATTCTCAATTAACATACCTCAATTCAGTGAACTACTCTTGTGGAAAGCCACAGGAATTTTGCCAGTGGATTTCATTTATCACAGATCAAGGCTTAAAAAGAAATACCAGATATCAATCCGGTTTAGAGCAAAACCAACTGCAAATGGACTCATGTACTATTTTCTCAATCAGAAATGTTCTAGACTGATCAGCTACTGAACTAGTACATTATCACTGTTTTGGGGAACACAAGTGTTAATGATAACACACACCAATACTTACTACTTCTAAGAGATGTTGCAAATAACTTATTATCTCAAGAATTGCTGTAGTAAAACCTCTAGCTGATTTTAAACTTTTCATGAAAAAAACCTACCCCAGAAAGAAAAATTTGTTTATGGAGACAACAAATTAATAGAAGGAAAACACAGAAAGGGATATAAAATATTGAAGAAGAACCTTCTAATGTTTCCCTCCATAAAACCACTAATTTCCTTAACTGTGCAATTTCACAACACTATCTGTATCCTCTTACTGACCTTAAAAATTTGAATTTTTAGGACAGAATTGTAATTTCTCAATAGAAGCCATTTTTCAATATCTAAGGCTAGATTTCAGTCAGCATATTGGCTGTTTATTAGCAGTGAAGTAACAACCATGGTCTATACTCCTCACTTTGCCCAAGAAGCAGAAGAAAACCAGCAGAAAAGCTTAAATTCACAATTCAGGGTGCATTTTTCAAAGACATTAAACTATTGGAGCAACAAATTCTATTTTGAAGTGAGAAGACATTGATTTTTGCTTCAGAATGACCCTGTTTTATAAGGATTGCTTTTGGTGTATTATGGCAAATAGTTTTTACTCATTTTGAAGCAAAATCTTCTGAGCCATTTAAAACGTTGGTCAAAATAGGGAGGAAAAAATCAATTATCACATTTAAAAATACAAGGACCAGAAGATGCAACTTTGGATCCAGTAACGAAACAATGACAAAAAAAAATCCATAAATTGCTTTCTTATCTGAAAGAATTTGGAGTACATACAACCATTCTTACTGATCAGAACAAAGACTTCTCTCTTAATTATGTTTTATAGATTCAAGATTAATGAAAAAGAAAAATCTTTTTGTCCTTGAAAGCAGGTAAGTACTCCTCTATAAGTATTTTAATTCTCTCTAGACTTTTCTGTTTAGAGAAATAATTTTCATTTTGCTCACCATTCTTGAACTATACATGAGCTTTTCCACTTCATTTTATTCTACAGGTGTCATACATACAAGTCCTTTTTAAATAAAAGGGAAGTTAACCTAAAAAAAAGTTTTCTTCCTCTAGTTAGATTAATCTGAAAGACAGGGTTTTTTTTCTCCTTCATTAAACAAGTAGATCTTTTTTTTGTTTTGTTTTAAAAATTTTTGTCTTTTGCACTCCCTTTCTCAAAGATGGGTCTGCTATTTTTGGGCTAGAGAAATACTGATCTACTTTGGCTTGATATATTTTTGTGAAGGAATGACTATATCCACTGACACTTCATCTGTTATTGCAATTTTCCATATTCATAAGGATAATTCTAATAACCTAAAAAACTGAAGAGTATATTCTTACTTACATTCCCAAAGTTCTTTTGCATTTTCAAAGAGAAGGAAAATATGAATTCAAAAGAACAGCAAACTCTACATGCACTGGAATAGGTGCATCTGCTTCCTCCCTTAAATGTACATAACTGTTTTACATTCAAGCAGCAAAACAACACATGATTTAGCTACTAATCCTTCTGGATACACCTAGAAAAGGACTATTTTATTTAGATCAATTGCTCTTTTTTGGATCTGCGTTATGCATGTAAGATATTCCCCAATGTACTTCTGTGAATAGACTCCCTTGTTGCCTTCACTGAATGCTAAAATAATGGATCTGATGGTCTATTTATAACTTTTTCAACAAAAATGCAATCAGTTACATGCGGTTTTAGTTATGAATTGCTTTGAGATGCAAATATTATAAAACAGTTACCTAATGTGTTCAGTTATTCTACACTCAGTGTCCAAAATCAGGCATTAAGACTGGTAGGCAGAGAATCATTCATTCACAGCACAGGTGCAAGTCAGGATGATGACTGGTCAGCATTGCTTATTGTTGTTTTGAATATTTAACTTTCAACATTTGCCACCCCTGGAGAAACTTGACTGCCAGTAGCACAAGGGAAGGTAAAGAACCAGGATAAAGAGCCAGCACTGCCCATACACAAACACTATTTGATCAGTTGACAGTCATGAGACTGAAAAAAAATAAAAATTATATGTCATTTCTTCTGACCTTCTGAGACTAAAAATAGGCTTTAAATTAACTACCCAGTCATGGTTTGTTGGTGGTGGGTTTTGTTTGCTCATTTGTTGGGGTTTTCTGGTTGGTTTTTTTTTAAACTAAGAACAAGAATCTTCACACTGACACTGCAGAGAATGCTAAAAGGAATTTCCATTGGAAGCTGGCCTGGTGAATATGCATGCAATGTATGTCAGATAAGGTCCTCACAACAAGCAAAGAACTGGAATACATACTGAGAGGAAATTAGATATCTAAGAAACATTTTTTCCTTCATGAATTACAACTGAAATTGTCAGTGTATCCACTTGCTTGTATCAAATGAATCCTTAACATTTGCTTCCCAGTTGTCATGTGTGAGATGCTTACTGGAAACTTTGTAATGGTATCATATTTCCACAAAATAAGGCAGACATTTATTTGTGAAAAACAAGAATGAGCAGAAAGCAGAAAAGGATTTCACCTTCACACACAGATGGGATTTTGTGTGTGTGTATTTGTTTTTTGTTTGAGTTTGTTTCTGTTAAAATAAGGAGAGAATACAGAGCAGAAACTGACAAGAGGCAGAAATGCTTACTAAAACAAACTGCTCAAACTGATCTGACTTCATTGCCAGAAGTTAAAGAGAGGAACAAATAGAACCAAAAATGGTGCCAAAAATGTGCTCTCTGCAGAAGAAGAAAACCCAGTTCTGTTCTCAGTTCTCTGCAAAATAAATGCCAGGCACGTGATATAATCTGCTCTGGACACTCATTCTACAGAAGCGTGAAGCAAACTTGTCAGATCCTTCAATGACTTAATGCTAAACATATTAACTTTATTTTTTGTGAGAAGTCAAACTTTTTTTATTTTAACTGATATAAATAAATGGCATCCATGCACAAATCTATTTTCGGTAATAATATATGTATGGGAAACTCCAAAAATTGATCTGCTTGTAGGGCTCAAAATTCAAATATGAAAGTAACATATTCAGAAGTGTTCTAGATCATGTGCCTCAGAGAAGTTATAAAGACAAACATCTTTTGAGTTAGACCCAATAAAAAATTTAGATTTTCATTATGAAGCCTACATATGAGAAACTGCAATATACTGCCCCTGGCAATGAGAAGGCAGATGTTGAAACCTCTGCAATGCAATCTTCCTCTCAAAACAGTCATTATGCACACAGCAACACTTCATGCTTTCCCCACCTTTACCTTCCAAATTCCCTCACCTAGATCACTCTGCAGCCCCAGCTACCCATGTACACTCAGCTGGCTGTCCACCACCATTATCTGTACCTCGTTCTGCCCTCATACGTGACCTTAAACTGCAATCCTGGAAAATACCTTGCTCACCAACCCAAAGTGTCACTTGCTATAATTAGCATTCTGGGAGCTAACTATACAGCCATTAAGGCACTGAGAAAGACACGTCCTGCCTCAGTTCAGGGCATATCAAATGATCAGCCAGATGACCATTAAAGCAGCGAAGTCTATTCACAGTCAGCTTGCCTGGATCAACCCATGACCTGCCTCCACAGGTTATCTTCAGGGAGGTGGATAATGAGGCTCTTTCATGTTACCTACCTCACTATGAAATGTGGGGCTTCCAAATATCCCTTCCTATTCCCAGGACTGCCTGCAATAATACCACCCTAACGCTGAATAGAAGAACAATCTGAATATCAGGCTGTCATTCAGCAGCAACAGCTTTTGCTGAGCACACACAGCTCCACAATGAAGGACACTGCCTACTGTCACTTCCCTCTTCACTGACAACATGGAACAGAATGAGAATCTTTCCTCCCAGTTTCAAAATCTTGATATTTTATTCTACTATATGTTATCACTATCATTTTGTTCCAATTTGAATGATCAGTTAAATGATATAATACACCAAAGAAATACTGCTAATGCTAAACCCTTATGTAAGGATACTATATGACAGAAATTAGAGTATGGCGCCAGAGTGATGCAAAGAAATAATTAACACCATTAAAATTTATTAATATAAATCACGCCTATAAATCACCAAAGCTACCAGGCTGCTGCCTAATTCCTAATTTCTGTCCAATATATCAAAATTCATTATGTTTTCATATATAGTGTCAAATGGGATAGCAAAAACTACTAATATAGGATTTATTTTCAGGATCATTTTGTGTATATATAATAGTATACTTATATATTAAAAAAAAGCCAGATTCCCTTGAGTTAAAACTAACAAAAAAATCAAGAGCAGTTGGGAAAAAGAGTACATTATTTGTTAAAAACTAAACTTTTAACTACTAAGCAATTCAACATAAAGACCTTGGGAGACATCTTCTGAGGACTATGACTTCTACACAGAACAGAAATGATTCAGTGGCTGTATTTGTCCTTTCTCATGATAAATGGCTATTGTATCTGCCTCCAGCTATGTAAAAAAGGGATGTTTAATTTCAGAGGGCAGAGTGTTAACAGCATTCCAGTGTGTGGCGTTTTGAGGTTTTCTCCTGAGAACTTTTCCTTACCATGTACTTCTATAGGGGCCACAGATCAAAACGGTTTTGATGGGTGAACTAGTAACCAGAACCCAGGGTCAGTAGGATTTGTTTGGCAAAATACTTACACATTCCCTCAAGGGAAAACTGGAGGTAAAACACATAAAAAAGCCAAAATATATCCCTTTTAGTGCTTCTGAACCATAAAATTTACTTTTTTTTTTTTTTTTTTAAATATATATGAATCTTGGACCGGGCTCCAGTGACAGAAAGTAATTATGCTAGAGATACACTGACCTAGTACTCACTTCTATATTTAATTTGCTTTTAGTTGTTTTGTGGTTTGTTTCAGTTTTAGAGGAGTCTGTGGCTATCCATACTGTCCAAACTATTACAGTCAATTCAAGGACAACAACTGCAAATTAAAATGTGGGAAATCCATTTCTAATTTAAGAGAGTTAAAGGAAATTCAGCTTTTTGCAACCCTGACTTTAGTGTTCCTGACAGAAAAAATAATCTTCTTTGCAGGACAACAGTGATGCAGAAGTGTGTCACTTTTTAAACATAAATAAGCAAACTCAGAAAATCAAAACTTTATGAGAGTGTTGTCTTCAGTCCCCCTGACTGGCAAATGGGTGAGATGGTCTTTGTTTCTTTTATGTTACTATACATTCTTGTCCTACAATCTTTTTATTTACAAATAGGTATGTTTTACAGACATATGTATCAGACAGTAGCAAGTATTTTTCACTAATTTTCACTGAGTAGTACAAGATTATTTTAAATGCCTGTGCATAAAAAGTTAAAACCAAAATTATTATTTCTCCATCATCGTCATCAACCAGCTATATGTATTTACATGATAGCAAGGGATGCTGAAGTTATTCACAAATGACAGTTTGGGAAATGCCTGAGTTGACACTCAGGAATTCCTGAGCAGCAATTCTATTGAAAGAAAACTGGTGGGAACAGAAGTGAAGAATATGAGATAAAGAGGAGAGAGTTTTCAGAAGTCAGTTACATCTGAAACAAGAACATGCTTATGAAAATACAGCCACTACAGATTGTGTGAAAATCTAGGGTACTCCTCCCCTGCCACTATTCTGAAACTGTATGGGGAATATTCTGAAACTGTAATATATATCATTCTTAACATGGCATTTCCAGAACATAATGGAACTATTAGTCCAGGTGCAATATGAGGAAACAATATTGATACAAAGAGATTTTAACAAAAAAACTACAAGAATATGATTTCTACAGTCATTTTATAAGATCAGACATTTTTCCTTGTAACAAGTTGAAAAGTAATGCAAGGACTAACTTAAAAAAGTGAAACACCGTTTGATTTAACTGCTGACTTGAATCACCTAGCTGTCACAAGTAACTCCCCTAAACTGATTCTGAAATGGACAGACATAGAAAGGAATAGGAAAAACAAAATGGTCAACACACAGCAGCAGAAATGCCTTACATATGTTGATAATTTTCCAGCTTGAGGAAGGAGAAAGCAATTCCAGGATCTAAGAGCTGTCCGAGGCATTAAATCTTTTATAGAGAATCATTCTGTCTTCTTAGAGTTAACCTATCTTATATTCCTAGCAATCCTATCCAATCAGAAGCTAATTTTTTTGTTAAAGATATGTTTGAGAAATTCAATTTCAAGTTGTCAGCACTGATGGTCATTTATTCTGCACCTACACTGAAGTGTGTGGTAAAGGGAGGTTGAAAAATTAGCTGAAATTGAAAGCTGTACTCTCAAATGCCCTTCTGATTTTCAGGGAAGGAAGGAAGGAAGGACGGAAGGAAGGA
>VXAC01005622.1:30229-84811 GCA_013399225.1 Rhipidura dahli | reverse complement strand
GAGGAGGAAGGAAGGAAGGAAGGAAGGAAGGAAGGAAGGAAGGAAGGAAGGAAGCACTACATTACTTTAAGTGTTCTGCCTGTTTACTTTAAGTGTCCTGCCTCCTGCCCTTCACTGATCTTACCAACTCTTCAACACTATTTTGCACTCTATTTTTCTTTCAGCACAATAAAACTCAAATTTCACATCCCTCCCCAAGCATTTTCACTGGCTATTTTTTCTACCTTATCATCACTACATTTACATTACAAAGAAAATAAATGAAAAATGGCATCATGCAGAATATTAACTACTACTCTTAAAGGCATTTTGTGGTATCTGTCCTCTGTGTTAAGTATATCAACACACTGAAATCAAATTGCAGTGCTACATTAAACAGTGGGGCACAAATCTCTTTGCAGAAGTTCTTCAGGTTAAAAGGAAAATCATTCCTGACAATCTCTGTCACAGAATACAACCCAACCAACACCCAAACTATCAAGGACTAGGGACTCCATCCTAATAGATGTTTAGGTCCCCTGAACTCAAATTTTAAGAGACAAAACAGGAATGAATGAAAAATAGAAAGACAAACAGAAAGAACTGAACAAAAAAAACAACCTTACCTTTCACAAGCTCGGACAGTCCATGCAGCAATTATCCATAATGAGATACTAAAAACCAACAGTACAGTTCCTGGACATATTGTCATTAGAGTCTTCATAACAAAACGGGTATTGAAGTTTATCTTATTTAATGCTCCAATGCTTCTAGATGAGGCATCAGTGAAAAGTTTGCTATGCAAAAGCATAACTCTGGCAATAAGATATAGTCTTAAGAACATTGGTATAGATAAAATAATATCCACATCAGCTGTTGTTGTGGATGGAGCGTAAGAAAAGGCGAGCCGGGCTGTCCATGTGAATGTGTAATTCCCAGGTATGGGATGTATAGCACACACCAGTATTTCCAAGCAGATAAAGAAAATACGCTCATAAGTCATGGCTATTCTCCAGTCATCTGCTCCATTGTCCACCATGAACAACTGAAATAATAAAATATAAGGTTAACTTTAGTACATCGTTAACAAAATTGTTATAATTCCATTTTAAATTACCATAGTTTTCTATGCTGCCAAAGACCACTAAAAAAAGAAAAAAAGATGCCATCTTAGAAAATGACCTTACAGCACTATGAAAGGAAACATAACTCTTTAAGACAAAAAGAATTTTTTATTACACTATTTTTAAAACTGCACATAAAACTGAATTTTTACTCATACTTACTGAGAATTCCTTTTTTTTTTTTTTTGATAGTAAACTTTGATTTAAAAAAAACTCTGGATCCATTAAGCCTTGTCTGTTCGAAATCAATTGTTTGCCATGAATTCATAAACTTGAGAAGCATTTAAGTGTTTTTGGAACAGAAATCTAAATTACAAATGAAAAATATTTCCTGATTCCTGTTAAGCTTCAGCCAAGGTGATATCATAACTTCTGTAGACGTATTAAGCTTTCTTCCAGGTACCAGTAATCCATATAGTTTTGGATCAATGTAAAATCCAAAACTACATGAGAAACTGCACAAAGACTCAAAAAGATATCTCATGGTGAAAATATGAGAAGTGATAGCCAGCAAATATCAGAGTAGCCCAGGTAGCCAGGTGATGAGCACTAGCAGCTGAAAATTAAATGCACATGTTGGCTGCTGCACAATCAAGGCCTTCAACTTGCCCCCCAGGAAGAAAGGTACTGAAACATTTCACACTTTTTAGCAAATTACACATCTGATGATTTAATAAATAAATAGCTAATCAAGCAGTACTTGTCACTAGTTGAGAGTGGAGATACACAAGACCTTGCAAATAGACTTTTTTTTAGAGAGGAATATAATCTGTATGTACCAAGAAGATACAATTTCAGTGACACAAGGCCTTCCTATCACTTCAACTACAGTTTGAATCTAAAAAAGTCTGTTCAGTAAACAGGTAAGAGGACAAAAAAATACTTTTGCAGAATTTTTAAAATTAGATTATTCAAAAATAATGGGTGAGAAGGAAAAGTAAACAATGTGTTACTTAATGTAAGACAGGTATTTTCAGCATACTAAACAGTCTATACACACCAAAAACCCACTCATGCACACTGCTTTTCTCCCCATTTCTTCTTACAAGAGTTTAAATATAGAAGCTTGATTTCCCTGTATGTGTTTTTTAGTGAGAAAAAACCACTCCACATCCTCCTCACAATACCTTCAGTTTATCTTTCAGGAAATGGCCCAATCAAAACTGTTTAGAGAGGTGATAACCTTAAATTAACTTCATCGTAGTTGAACTGATACTAAAAGAAATAAAGAAATTCACCATAGTAAGGAACACAACAAACCAAATTAAATTTCTGTCTTTGTGTACCTGGTTTTTACCCCTTATGTTCTTTATCTCCATCTTATTACACTGGGTGCCAGTGACAAAGTTTTGGCTCTGGGGGTGGCTGCAGGGATGGTGTCAGCAAGAAGTGGTCAGGGCTGCCCTGCAGTGTTCCCACTGCAGGACACAGCTGAACTCACCAGTGAAGCAAGGGGTGCTTCTATGAAAGCACAGTTAAGGAAGGGCAAAGCGTGGCCCAGACAGTGAAGAGTGAAAGAAAAAAATGTCATAAACAACATTGGGAACTCTAAGGTCAGAGAAGAGGAAGAGGAAAGAGGTGCTCCAGCCAGTGGAACAGGGAGGAACCCATGGAGAGGGAGGACCATGACAAAGGAGGCAATTCCCTGAAGCCTGGGGAAATGACCACTCCAGAGCAAGCTGGGTATTTCCTAAAAAACCTCTCACCTGCAGAAAGCTCACACCGCAGCAGATTCTCCTTAGAATAGCTAATGCCCATGGAAGTCCCATGCTGGAGCATATTTATCCTGAAGGGCTGCAGACCATGGAGAGGACCCACACAGCAGCACAGAAAGTGTGAGGAGAAAGGAGTGGCAGGGAGGAACTGCTGTGGACAGACTGCCATTCCCCATGCCCTCTGCACCACTCACGGAGAAGAAGACAGAGGAGTTGGGAATGAAGATGTTGAGCCTCAGGACAGTGGGGTAGGGCAGAATATTTCTTGCCATCCTTTTCTACTTTTAAATGTCAACAAATTCAATTAATTTTCCCCAAATTGTGCCTGTTTTCCCAGTAACTGCTAAGGGATCTCCCCATCTTTATTTCAACTCACAAACTTTTTCATCTTATTGTCTCTCCTGCTGCTGAAGAGGGAGAGCAGAAGCACAGCTGCGTGGGGGTCTGACAGCTGGCCAAGATCAAACCACCACATTTACACAGTTCTTATCTCCACGGCAATGTTACTGAAGACAAAGTCATACACTGTTTAATTAAGCTAATGAAACATTCAGTGGTTCAATGTATGCACCATGAGCACACACAGTTTCTTTTACCTGTGGTCAATCTGCAAACTACAGACACTACAAATGTGATTCGATACTGGAAGGCAAATTTATGTCTGCCTGCCTGTCTTACCAAAACAGTGCAGGTTTGCACTTAGCAAATGCACTATTTGGTTTGAAGGGCCAAACTTGCAAAGTACTGGAAAATTCTGGTACATTTGATTCTTGTGATTAGCCTGCAAATGCTGTCAGTCAGACCACAGAAGTGTTACATCAGTTATGAAGAAATCTAGGTATTTAGAACACCCTGAATACAAATTAATAGTAACCAGCATGACTGAAAAAAATACTGATAATATCAGATCTCTCAAACTCTGTGTGGGTTTGCAAAGAAATGAATAAATTTACAACAGATTTAAATATCTCAACTGTAAGATACATATCAAATAACATGTCAAAGTGGCAGTGCTACAAAGTTTCAAAAGTTTCAAAATCTGCTGAAAAAAGCATTTTCTCATCACTTTTTATATATACTCTTCATAGATTTCAAAAAGAATTCTATATGCAGAAAGGAAATTCAAGAAAAAGTATACCTTCAGAACTGATTCAATTTAAAAGATGAGAATAGAAGAACACTGAGTTAAATACAGGCATTAAAATCTGATCTTACCATTTTCATACCAGATAATGTTATTTTATGACTGAGTTTTTTAAAAACATTGAGAAGTCATTAAGGAATACACACTTGATAATGTGGGCACCTGTCAGCAGAAGAAATCCTAACATGCTGCATAGAGAGAAATTCCTCTGCTGTTCTCAGTGGGATGGGATATGTTTATAGACACAGAAGATACTTATCAACCTCCCCTGACCTCAGCTGTGACAACTTCTTCCAAGAAAACTAATATTTTAAAGTAATGGTATCTTAAGCTGTCACATAATGAGATTTAGGAGGTAAAAACATGAAAGGCAGAAAACATCAGAATTCACAAAGGACCACAGATCCAGTACAAACATTTCTATTTCACAACAACATGAACATTTCAAAATCACATTAACGAGGATGACTTTGTTACAGTTCTTCATCTACGTTCAAACCATGATGGACATCAAACACTCCAGAACACCAACAGGCCTCAACCACACGCTGTGAATAAGAATTAAGTTTGGACATAAAAAATGACACAGAAATTAGTACAGGATTTCATGTACCTTTTATATACTTGCAATTACACAGTCTACTAAATGCAAGCTTCATTTCTAATTTGGAAGATACAGAGGTATTTCTGCATGCCTGTGTGCTTGGCTACATACATTTCCACTTCGGAAAGTGAGGAACATAAATGAATGGAGAAGAGAAAGGACAGCTGAACAGCACAATTCAAAGGGTATGTATGTGCACTCTTAGCTGATTTCAGTCGACCTGGCTATAATAACAACACATTCATTTCAAGATACTATTCTTCAACTGAACAGAGAATGATGCTAGCAATAAAAAGAGAATGTGATAATAGAGTGATCAAACCTTCCTGTAGATTTGAGTCCTGCACTTCACAGAGAAGCACCAACTTCTGTCAAGGTCACAGATGTTATGCCTATTCATCGTCTTCAGTTTTTTTGTAATTATTCTGTGTTAAAATCTAATGCAAGTACTCCATCAGTGTACTGCAAGGTTCTCCAAATAGAGAACTCCCATACACCTTCACTACATCTCCACTTCATGTGAAAAACTCTGAAGTTATTTTCACCTGGAATTATGTAACGTATTTCTATCCTGTTGTATGTGAAGGTAGGATATAGAATAAATCTTTAACTTCAAATAAACTTGATATTTGTAATGCCAAACAATAAAATCATAAATATGATGGATATTTATATAGATAGCTATGTGTACATCTACATAACACTTGTGTGTTACACAGTGTTACATTCATGTAACACCAGACAAAAAAAACCAGAAAGGCATTCTAAATAGACAGATTGCATACAGAGACAAATTGGATCAGAGACTCCCTGAAGGAGAGAAACAAAAGGAGAGAAGTTAATTTTCTAAATGCTGGTGAGTGCAAAGAACAAGGAAACTAGCCATGTTTTAAAAATGCCCTTACAGGCAAAAGAACAAATCTGAGAGCTGTATTACTACCCTGCCATAATACTATGGGGATACATTAACACAAGAGTAAAAAGGAAGCAATAAACAGTGATAAAGTGGCATCAGCTGTAGTACTAGTAGCATTCCTTGGAGAAAATAAATCAACTTTACTTACAAGCAAATTGTTGCAATTGTTTAATTTAAGAATCCAAATTAAAAATGGTTGACTACTGGAGTCACTTAAACCTTATAAAAGAACTGATAGGACTATGATTTAAAGTAGCAAAATACAGCCTCTGGGATTGATGGCTTACCAGAATTTTTGTCCTGATGTTTTTGTACAGTGTGTAGTATGCAAAATATCATTTACATAACAAAAAAGAAAAACATTATGGTAAATGAAGAAGATACTGGTTTTGTCTCACTACTCCAAAAAGCCAAGTTATTGTCCCACAGCACCTCATTAACTAAAAATGATTTAAAACCATTTTCAAGCCATGATGGGAGATTGCTATCTTAAGCCTTTAGCACAGTTGCCTCTAGCTAGGCGACAGAAATTACTTTCTTACATCATCAGAAGGTATGTAATCAAATAGTCTGTAAGTTACCCAAAGGTCTGTTGACCTTGGAGAGCCTACAGGAGGAGCTCCTGGAAGCTGCTGTACTCCTCACCCTAATGCCCCAAAACAGAGATGTTAGTGGGTATAATACACACATAAAGTCGTGAGGCATCAAATTCCTTCTGAACGTATAAAGCACAGAAGGCAAATAATATGGGGGTTTTTTTTCACAAAATGACATGAGGGATTGCCTATCCTATATTTGCAAGAATGTTTCCCACACCCAAAATTTAAAGCAAACTTTCTAGTAGGTCACTAGAAATTGATCCACAAGGTCTTGTGGGTATAGCTATCTACCAAAGGAGACATGCTTTGTTCATGCAAACGAGGAAGCCAGACTGCTCTCTTACACATGTACACATGCATACACACACATACCCCCCCCAACTATTAACATCCCAATTTAAACAGAAGATTTTTAAAAGTCTGGTACTTAGTTTCAGCACAAAAGTTATTACTTGCATAGTATATTTAAATTTGACATCTCTGTGCAAAATCAGTGTTGTATAATGATTAATATTGTGCTATAAATGAATCATGTATGTAAAGCAAACTTCATGTTAGTGTGACCTGGTAGCTAAACAGGCCCAAAATACTTCTCCCAAATACTGCATTTAAATGTTACCATCTCAGGAAGGGATGCATAAAAGAGGCTCAGAGCATTTATAGTCTCTGTGAATTATATTTTCAGAAGTGCAGTACCAAAAACTTCACATAAAAATACATCTGAATATCTGAATACATCTCAGTTACTCTGACAGACCACCTGTAACCACAGCCATTTCAAAATACGGATGTGTGTTAAACAGTGCTCTTGCCAGGTTTGTCTGTGTCGTTTTTTTAATATCTATCCCTCAGATCATTATACATAAAAAAAGATTTTTTAGAAAGAAAGGAATTTAAAATCAAATTAATAACATAGGGTTAAATTCTGCATGAGCCCACAAAGTTAAATTCCACCTACCCATATTTCCCTTCTGGTTTCATCCACATGCTGACAGTATTCTTTTTAGCTTTCTCTCTCTAAAGATATTCAGAAACATTCCTCAATACTCTTAAATGGTACTGGACAGATTTTCAGCTGTACTCTTCATCCCAAACTATGAAATAGCTTAACACCCCCTCCTCCCCCCCAACAACCTACAGTGCCAAAAGACCATTATAGCTCTAGCAACTGCTGGGATGCACATAATTTCTTTTCATACAGGTCTCTCCATACCCATGCATGTGCTCCACCCACCCAAAGAAGGTGAGACACTCCTGAATTCTATGCAGGTTATAGTATTAAGAATCAAAATCCAAGCACTATGAAGGAAAACAAAAATAGAAAAGACATTCCAAGATACCAGGATTTCTTTCCCAATGCTACAGAGAAGAAAAACCCCCTGAGAAAAGCATAATTATGGATTGAACTAAGAAGTCATCAAAAGCTTATAAATATATAAAAAAAATCAAAATAATTAGATAACTAGCTTGCTATTACTAATAGATTGTAAACAAAATTAATATAAAGCAATTTTTTTTCCACTTTCATTATTATAAAGATGTTTCACACGAAAATTTCCTAGTATAATTCAGCTTGGAGTCTTGAATAATCACAGCTGATCTTCCATAGATCTGTAATCAACATAGAGATATTGAGTTACACAAATTTTTATGAACCTTTGAACAAATCAGAGCTCCATAAATAAAAGTCCATCACTCAGAGTGACTATATTAATTTGAGATATTCAGCAGAATAACCACAATGTGACTCAACTGAACTGACCAAAACAGGAGTTTCTACTAGTCAATGTCTGTGAAAGATATTTCTTCATTTTAACAATATTCTTAATTTAACAGCTATTTCATTATACCAAAGTTCCAGATCCTACCCCCTCTGTTGCTTAAAACAATCAGAAAAAGCTCCTTAAATTCATGTAGAAGGCTTCCACCCAGCATCAGAAGTTTGCAAAAACTCTTGTGCCTGGCTTTGAGAATCAATAATGTCCTCCAGGCAGATACAAAAGCAGCACGATTTCACAAAGCTCTGAATGTTACTCAAGTGCAAGAAAAATAACCCCAAGTGCCAGCGTAGGCTGGGGGATGACCTACTGGAGAGCAGCTCAGTGGAGGAGGACCTGGGAGTCTTGGTGGACGACAGGCTGACCATGAGCTGGCAGTGCCCCTGTGGCCAGGAGGGCCAGTGGGATCCTGGGCTATGTTTCTCTCCATTTCAAGTACCTCAGAAATAAAGTAATCCTAATTCCACATTTTTCTTGCAGATGCAAAAGTCGTTGGGAAGAAATCTACATTTCAATATATTTATGTTATTAACTTTAAGTAATTATTTTACAACTATTCATTTAGGATTTGTTTTTCTTCATTCAGTACTAAAAATAATTTGTTCTATGGATCACTGCAATAAGAAAACACCATCTCCCAAAACGACTGCCATCTGCCACTGTGAGAGAAGCCCCACTCTCTTCAGGGATGATCAGCTTCATTACTACTAGGAAAACTGGAACCAATTAAAAAAGGATGTGTTTTCTGAAGAAATTGGCAATATATTTTCAGTGGAGACAGAAGTTAAAGGAAGAAGCACTGAATCTGAGGCTAAATAAGATGAGCTAACTCATTCATTCTGCCAAAGAAGTACAACAGTGACTAAACGTAGGAATTTGTTTCTAGGAAATGATGGGTACCAACAAATCACATACACAAGAATCTGTCTTCTCAGTTCTTCCTCTAGTGTTTACTTATTACATAAATACTTCATGTATGTGAGAAATTTTGAATGTTGTTTTTGGTTTTTGATTTTTTTTTTTCCAACTGATTACATTTTTATTTAAATGAAAATGGGTGAGTACACATCAGCACCAAAGGAATCATGGAGTCCCTGTGTGTTTTTACTGTCTTAGAAACACAGTTTAACCGAGAATTTCATTCAATTGTATGATAAAAACAACTCCAAATATAGAAATATAAAATCCAAGTATTGTCCTAAAGCATGACTACTAAAATAAGGGAAAGTATTGTGCAGAAGGAAAAACAGAATGGAGTTAGAAGTACTTGTGTATTCAAAAATCCAAATAAACATAGTCCTGTACTAATTCCACGTGTTTAGAGGCATTTGGTCTTATCAATTGTCTCTGTAATTCATCCTGGCAAGTAAAATTTTGAGGGGGAAGTAATAAGGAAGGTAGGTACTTAATACCTTTTACTCATGAAGGTCTAAAGTGGGCTTCTGGCTAAACCATATAGACAATAAAGTCTTCAAACTGCTTCAAAGATCAAATTAAAATATCTTTAAATAGCACAGTTTTCAACATCAGCTTAAATAAACATAGGCATGAGCTTTTTTACAGGTATCTGTATTTCTTAATAGGTAAATTACCACTTTACTTTGATCAATTATGAGTGCACCTGCTTCCTCAGGATAAAGAAAATCATCTTAGCATATGTCTTACTACAAAAAGTTATTTTTGCTGCCCAGTAATTTTTTGAATGTTACAGCTTCATCAATTCTGTCTGATCTACAGCAGATCTCAGGTAAAAGATGCTCTGTCCTCAAAGAAACTTGAGATTTTTTAATACCTCTGGAAACGAAATACGTGAAACATGTCTGCATTGATTGCAGTCAACCCCCTTACTGTCCACAATTTAAACATAAAACTGTTGTTAAAAATGTTTCAGAAAGCTTTATTTTCACAACCATTATGCTCAATGGGACATATCACAGCAGAAAAAATTCTGATGTCCAGCAGTTAACACAGGATGTTACCAGCCACAACATGCATACAAAAGGCAGAGGTGAAATGCAAGAATTAATAATTTTGGATGAGCTGATGTCTCTGATCACAGGCTGCATGTAGGAAAACCTCTGTCCCCTCTTTTCCTCCTAAGTGCCAAATGGTGGGGGAGAAGAATGGCCAGCCAGCTGACAGCCAGACATCTGACTCCACTGCATCCCATTCTGTTGCTGGGAGGTAGACAAACATCTATTCATATATGGCTGCACATAGAGAGGACCAAAAATTTTCCTGTCTGATGACCAAGTCTGAAAATCAGACTGGCCATGGGTAGTCTTATATCAATACCTGTTTTAAACATTTCATTATTAAACTATACTGAAACTGAACTGGCAATACATCTGGTCTAGCCCTTGTCTGTCCTAACACATAGAATTATCCTAAACTATCATACTGCAAAAATTACAACAGAATGCAAATAATTTACTTTTACCATAAAGCCTAATCCTGAATAAGGGTAAAAGAACAAGGTGGTCTTAGTGTGAAGCCACTTTACCCATGACACCATTCAGATAAGGATCTTGTTCTGCAGCAGCTGCCATGGGGTGCCTTTTCAGTTATACTTGAATTTGGACAGAAGATAATTTCTGCTGTATCAGCCCACTCCTTATGTGGAGCCCAAGAAAAATTCATGGGTAGTATGTTATGAAGGAATTTACAAAAAAAGAACCCACTACAATCTGGCTAGAGTAGCTGCATGGTCAAAACTAAATTTTATTGCTACTGCAGAGAAATGGCCAAGGGGAAGTGGGTTAAGAGAACCTTAGCTTATTCATAAATCAGTTTCTGTTCAAGAGCTTTCAAGTCTTCCTGAAAAAATATTTTAATGATAACAAAGGCATTGAGGATCAAATCGTTAACGTATAATAAGGATGCTCTAAACTGAAATGCTCCAAAGATCTCACTAATTTAGATACTCACAAATACAGATCCTCTCCTGAAGTCACAACACTGTTCAATTGCATATGTCTGGTGTAAAAATGGTAACTAATACTGTACCAGAAATGCAGTGAGAAAAATTTTGATGAAAACATCATTAAACTTAGATGTTATCAGTGAATGCTCAGGGTCATTATTTCTAGTATTTTTTGCTACTTGTTTAGGTAGGAGATAATTTATTTTATATGTCAAGTCACACCTGGACATTCAGTCTTCCTACAGGTTCCCAGACTGAATTCAGATGTCTTATGTATGTGGATTTTATGGATGCTAAATTCAGTGCAGACTGAATCGAAGTTATTGTGCCATTTTTATTTAATTAAAGACATGCCTTATTCTCAGGCTGCAACAGATCATATTCTTAAAAGTGTAACACCATCACAAAACAAGAAATACCGTTCACCAACTAGAATGAATCTATGTTTTGCTAAGTGACTGAAGATGAAGTACTGCTTCATAATGGATTACTAGTGAAAGACACTACCCTAAGAGGTCAGTCATAGGGCAGCTGTAAATGACTGTGTATACCTGTAGCAATGCTACAGAACTTGCAGAGCTATGAGAGATGGAACAAACAATTTTAATAGCAATAAAATGATTCACAAAGAATAGTGTCTCATTAGAACATATTGTGGAGCACTGTTCATTTTACATTGCAGTTTTTAGGACATCTGCTAAAGTAGGCATATAATTCTTGAAAATTATAGATGGATAGATGGACGGCAATTACAGTGTCTTATTCACATGACAAATGACTGATCTGAGCATAAAACCACAAGACAGGCAAGCCTGACCTCCAAGTCTTGCTATGAAGCCATCTCCAGACTACTTCCACAGTACTTGAACTCTTAGTCTCAATGTTTCTTTTTTGTAAAAACATCCTTTAAGTGACAGAAAAAATATGAGGACTTGTCCAGGTAATTGCCCTTTACAATGAAATACTTTTACAATATAAATACTTTTTATAAAAGCTTTTCCTTTTTTTCAGGCTATCTTACACCTACTCACCAAACCACAGAACTGATGTATAACTGTTTATGGAAGACACACAGTTACACTCTGAAACACCACAACGAACATTATTTTTTGCAGAATACAGATAAGAAAGCTCAGGAAGCTCTTTATCCACAGGTGAAAATAAAAACTGCAGATATGAGCCCACATTTATTTACTTCTCAATTATTTTTTATTTCAAATATACCCTTTTACAAGCAGGGGTTTTGCAAAATGAATTATACTCAGAGTTAGACCTACACAGGTCTTAACTCTCTATTTTTGACCCTCATGGCTCTTGCAGCCTTCAGTAACTATGTGATTGTATTCAATTAGAATTCCATAAACAGTTCTGTTAGTCAGTCATATAACACAGAATCAGCTCTCCCCTACACATCAGGATAACTGTATAGTATTAGTATGCAAAGAAGTTTAGAAGCTGCCACTTCAACACAAGATTTTGTTTTAATTTGTTTCTGTAGAGGAAAAAAAAACCCAAACCCAGAGCAAATTACTCTCGAAAAGATTAAGAGCAGGACTTTAAAATATAGTTATTTGAGGCTTACCCTTTTGCTTTTCTTTACATGGAACACACAGGAGTGCTTCCATCTGTCACGAAAAGGTTTAGAATTTCCTTAAAAGGAATTTAATTCCAAAAGATCGGTCTGTCTCCGACAAAATGAAAGAGATAAGGAAGCACCTTAGAAAACGCAAACACTGCTCTTCAGAAATCATTACTCTCACTCCTTCATGAAATACATATAATATTCACACCCATTTAAAAAATGTCAGTACAAAACTATGCTTAATGATAAGGACTGTTTTCACACAAATGAAGGGCACAATTGCCGGGACTGTTCAAGAAGGAAGAAGTGAATGAATCAGTAGCTAACAAATGTGTGATACTCTGCAACTATGAAAATATTTATGCATGATATTAACGGAACACTTCTGTTTGCAAAAGCCTGGGCTCAGACACACCAGTTTAAAGTATAAAACATTCATGTTGGACAGTTGCCTTTACAAAAGAATTATTTCTAAGCTGTAAAGCATGTTCTCATGATAGTCTCTTCTGAACTCTTGACAGACACATGAAGAAATTTCTTAATGGCTTTCATTAAGACAATGGTACAAGGTCAATTTACACAACTGAATCAAGAATATATCGTGATATTTCTCTATGAAGAATAATTACACTAAGGGATCCATATTTGCGAGTATCTAAATTAATTGGATCTTTAGAGCATTTCAATTTAGAGCATTAAGCATTTGATGCTCAAATGTTTCACTGTGTATTTCTTATACCACATTTTTTAAACAGAAGTTTTTCCATTCACATTTTTTGATGTAATGTACTATGTTATTGAATTTTAAAAGCATGAAAAAAATTAAATTCTATTTGCGTGTGTTACCATGATATGCAACTTTTCTCGTTTCAATAGAACAAAACTGTGAAAACTTCCTCACGAAATTCCTGAATACTTTGTATTTTATTCTCAGTTTGTAAAAGAAATCTTTTACAGTGACCGATATTTCCAGTTAACCTGCAGGCTAATTACAGGACCAATTACAGCCTCTTTTCTTAGTGGTAATCTTAAAAGGAGCTTCAGAGGCTCAGAGCAATATTTTATCCTTCAGTTAGGGGACAACTTTCATCATCAAGGGTGAAAACAGCTGATTGAAAGAGAACATTTTAATTCTCCAAAGTCCTAAACATCAGCCATTCTTTTTCTGATCTTCGTTCAAAAAGATATGTCAAATACATCTCAAAGCCCAAGATACTACATTTAGTAGATCACATACAAACCAGAGCCAAAACCAAAACAGCACTAATGTACACTTGTCAGTGCTGGCACACTTTCACTTAAAGTCAGGCAAAAAAGAGCTGCAGTCAAGTACCTGATAGAATTTCCTAATCTGAAGGTCCCGCAGTGGAAAGATCTGACATGTACAATAGTTAATGGGCATGCAGAATGCCTCTAATAGTGTAGACAACAGCATCTGCTCATTTCAGCTAAGATACACAATTGATACAAATCCAGAATCTGATCTCTGGTTACAAATGTTCTCTATGCTCTCTCTCCTCCAAGAGGGGCAATGATATACCTTCTCACACCTCATAATGCATTGCTACACCTTGATAAACTTTTAACAGCCTCGTTAAAAAATGCTCAGATCAACACCAGATATAAATAGATAATCCTAGCCATGGCCAGACCACCAGGTACCCCCTCCTCCTACGATCTAATGAAGCCTGTTGAAAATAGAGGCATGATATACGTTTAACTTCATTGCCCCTTCCAAGGCTGAGCACCATTAAAGGATCTTTGAGCCTGCCTCCCATGCCATATGCATTGCAGTACTGCATTTCAGAGACAATGGGCACCTACAGTGCTTCCTACATCAACAGGATCTGCACATATAAACTATCAAAAATGTACTGAACTGAAGGTAAGTATTTTCATGAAAATACTCTAAAGTGTTAACTTGACAGATATGGTGTTAATTTATCAAATACAGTGTCCTTGGATTCCTATGTGATTTTCTGCTTGTCTGTTCATTACAGATGTGAAATGTGTATTAAACTTAATTGGTAGAGGGGAACTTTTGAATCTGCACGTGAAATTACTGCATCCTTGGGCAACTGCCACACAATTAGTTTTTTTTGTTGCCTGACTCAAAATCTATTAGAATAAGTAGGAAAAAAAATCACAAATTCTCAAAGAGACTACAGATCAGGCTAAGTAACACTCGAAGTTTATTTCTTGATTTGCACCAATTTTTCATCAGACTTGCTCTCTGTGCTCTTAGTCTAAGTCATTGATTTCTTCAGCAGAAGACTTACAGTCTGTGTGAGCAATTCCTGGTCCATCAATACACCTAAGCAAAGACAAGCTGGACTCCACACCAAGTCAAAAATATTGCCAGCAAAACAAGGAAATGCATATGTACCACTCCAATGAAGACAAAATGATAACATGGATAGAAACAAATAAATAATAGATAGATAAAAAATAAATAAGTTAGACTGTAGAATAAGTGCTACTTCATATGACAAGAAACTGTAAGGGAGCTAAACTGTTCACAAGTGAAATTTTTTTACTGTAAAATTTTCCACTGATGCCAGTAACACAATGAAACTCCCATAAACTGTGTTTATTACCATCATGCATTATGGGATGCATTTGCACAATAAACAGTTATTACATATTTAATACCATTCTTTTCTGTTACCTGATACTGCTTGTTCCATTTTTTCAAGTATGTAGGCACAGGGAAAAGAAGACTCTTGATTCTTCATCAAGACATTTGTGCTCTCAGCTGTGGTAACTTCATACAAAGCTAATGAAGACTGAAAATATTTCACTCCAAATCTATAAGGAACACATTATTTTCCCATCACTTCAGAACCATCTAGGAACTGACGGTGCCTTTTCCCTGTAGCCCAGGGAGGCTCTGCCATGAAAGCAATAGCTTAACCTTAACCTTGGAGCTTGCAAGCCTTTCCATGGGTGTTCTATCAAAGTATGACCTAGCAATACATTTTAAAAGTGGTTAGAAACCTCAGCTGATGCACACACATATACACACAAAAGATTTCTATTTGCTTTAACAAAAAATATCAACAACTTTCATGTTTCTGCTTGAGTGACAGCATCTGTCCCAGGGAGAAGAAAAAGAGGCTCAGATGCTGTCTGGGACAGCACAGGTTAGCAATACTCAGGTTACTATTATTCAGGACAGGTAGCATGTTTATTTACAGAAGGGATACACTAAGCAGTACAGCATTAAAGTGTTCCGGTGGATATATTTCCACTGACCATCATCTCTGAAGAAATACTAGGCATGGCTACTAAAAACCTCCGACCAGCAGTCTCAAAGAATTTTGATTTCAATCCTTTTGTTCTTAGTAACAACAAAGTGCCACTAGAAGTTCAGGGATGCATAGTTAGAAAGCATTTCTATCTCCAACAGCACTAGAGATAGGCAGAGAGGTCAATTTTTTAATAAAAGTAGAAAAACTGAAGGTTTACCATATAAACTGCCACCCTAAACTTTCTTAAATTCTATTTTATTTATGGATCAAATTCCACTAGAGAAATGTGGAATGGAACAGTAAGTTCTAAGGAATACAATTTTAATTATGTTACATTCTGCTTCTGTTTTAATTATGTAAAATAGTATTAAGTAACAAACTGTTTATGCATGAAGTGGATTATTAATATATCAAAAATTATTATGATAATTGGATAATGCTGTCTTTTTAGCTCTTCCCTCCTTCACCTCTTCAAACTCTCAACTGGAATAACAGTCAGAGAAATACCTGTTCTAGTCTAGGATAATGATGAATTATTTTTCCCACTGATCTTTCAAACACAAAGTACTTGTTCTGAAGAAATGAATCAACAACCACACAGGCCTGGAGAGAGAGCAATGCATATTTCATTATCTCCTGAGTGCAATGTTTTTAATAGCATTATAGGCAAGACAAAAATGGAACCAAAAGTGAGCACACATTTTGGTTTTATCACTATCCTCAACTCCAACTCTGTTACTGTTGTCCAGTAGGATTTTTTGTCTAGAAGAAGAAAGGATGTGAAGTCAACTTGCTCACAATTTTTATCCTCTTTTCTAGAAATGATAATTTAAGCTGTGAATTAATATTTGAACCCAACTGTTTTCAACTGACTTTCAATGTATTATTAACACTAACTCACATTTATTAAAATTCATAACAGCTCACATTTTCATTCCTAGAATGCCACATACCACAGAATAACTAACACTGTGCCATCACTATTTGTTGAAAACATTTAAATATTTCCAATATCTCACAAGACTGCTCAGTATCCCTACAGTTACCCTTGTCTAGTTACTGTACTTGCCACCCTTCTGGAGACTTTGGTCTGCCAGATGCAGAGCTATGTGCAAGTTCCTGGGAAGCCCCGGACAAAGCCGTGCCGTTTCGATGGCGAGGCTGACACCGCGCCCGGCGGGATGTGCCCGGCGGGATGCGCCCAGCAGGATGGTTNGCGGCGGGGCTGGCGAGCGGCGCCTGGAGCGGCTGCGACTCGGAGTCCAGGTCCTGCAGGTTCCTGCGGGACGAGCTCAGGTTGCTGAGCGGCCGCATGACGCCGCCGTTGTACCTGCAGCTGCTCATGGCTATTTCTGTGAAGGGGTTGCTCTCCCGGCGCTGCTGCTGCTGGTGATGGTGGTGGTGATGGTGATGGTGATGATGATGGTGAGTGCTGCTGCTGCTGATACTGCTGCTGGGGCTGGCTGCCTGCTGCTGCTGCTGCAGGCTATGGCACTGGTGGTACTGGGAATATTGGTGAGGCAGTCTGGACGCGCCAGCATGGCTGGACGGGGTGAACTCGCTGACGTTCAGCTGGCTGCCGTGCCGAGAGGAGGCGGCGGAAGACAGCGGCGAGGAGTGCGTCCGAAAGGCGCCCGAAAGCGGCGAGGAGGCGCGGAGCAGCAGGGGCAGGTTATCCCCCGCGGCTGCCGCAGCAGCCCCGTAGTAGGCGCAGTTGTTGCACTGGAGGCANTGCGCCCAGCGGGATGGTGCCCGGCGGGAGGGTTCCTAGCGGGATGTGCCCGGAGGCATGCACCCGGCAGGATGTGCCCGGCGGGATGCGCCACCCGGGCCAGGCGCTCCGCGCGGAGCTGTCTGCGGTGCTGAACAGGATGCCGCGACACCGCCCCAGCCGCGCCCGAGGCGCTCCAGGCGAGGTGCTCCAGCTCCCCTCAGCATATCCACCACGTTCTGACCCCGTGGAAAGACAAGAAGAAAACTCAGTTGTCTTACGTTGCTTCTTAGGCATCGCTTCTCGGCTTCGGGAAGAATCTTTGCAAATCTTTATAAACTTCCCTTCCAACTCCCTTAAAAAAAGCAGCAAGTCTGGGGCAGACTGGTTTAACTGACTGTTTTCAAATCAAAACATACAAGCAATGCCATTTCAATAGGAAGACTAAAGCCACCTGCTATGCTGCTAGGCACTGTCCCATGGACATCCTTGCAGTATGGTTGTTTGATCTTCCTACCAATAAATGAAGGTCAAAGATACTGAAAAGAACAGAAAAGCTGATTTCCACTCGCCAGCATTTTAGGTCACCGGGAGTTTCTCTGTATTCATCTCACAATCAGTAATAATTACTAGACTGTCAGCTCCTTATTTCCCAGCATTTTTTGCCTCATGCTTTGTAGAAAAATCTACTTGTGCTTCGGTTGGTTTTCTCCCACCAGACTATGAAAGACACCACAGCCACAAGCTGAATACAACCACATTCTTCTGTTCTATGGAACAAATTCTCCTCTCTCAATGAATTCCTGCTTATTTAAACTACAACAAATATTTAAGTATGTTTCAGATAATAATCAGAAAGGAATATTCCAATGGGAACAGGACTGATATACAGCTGGTGCAAAAAGTCTTCTAGGACACAACCAACCTATGGGCTCTGTTCTACAGACTTTATTCATTTTTCTGCACAGAGCAGAACATTTGCCTGAATTAAAGACATGTCTGCCTTCAGAAAACAGTTAGCTTTAAAGGTTATTTAAAAAACATTACATTATCAGGGTTACACAGTATTTTCTTTTGCCTGGAGAACACTATGTACACCACTAAGCCAATGGATTTTAAAGGTACTTTTTTCTTTTTCCAGGTGTCTAGTGCAACATAAATTTTATGATCATAGAATTGACATAGTCTTTGCCCTGCACTCTCATCATCCTAGTTTTTAAAAGTCAAGAGTGTGGAGAAAAACATACTATGCTTAAATTCAAAAGTAAGCAGATATCTAATAGCCATGGAGGGTACTATGCCCCTTCCTTCTAACAAACTCCTTGAAACAGAACATCTTCTCATTTTTGACGTGAATGACAGAACCCCTTGAAGCTGCATCCCCTCCAGGCACTGTCAGGACTACTGCAGTATCTAGTGTCTCTCATTCTAAAACACAGGGTACTGCTGTTTAACAGTCAGGTATACTTGTGTTCTGCACTGTTAGGCAGTACTGAAAACTACATTAACTGTGATTAAGTCATATGATTGCATAACTCCTTCCAAGCAGTTGCACATATGAGAAAGTTCTTTAAAACAATCAGATAAAAAAATCAACCAAAATGGAATGACAATTTTTAATTTTTTTTTCCCTCATCCATCTGATTCCTAAGACAATGAAAATTTCTAACTCTTTACCTGAAAAAACCCAACAAACAATCAAATCTTGGAGAAACTGTTTAGTATAAGCAGGGGGACCTGCATCGACCTACAATTATTTCATTACCTTCCATAACATTTGCCATTTAAAGTTTCTGGAAAATGGACAGAATATTTTAAACATTTAGAGAGGGCTTGTTTTCAGCTTTGCTTTTCATGCCTGAAGCAACATCTGTGGGAAGATACACCAGAGATGGCTCCCACGCTGCAGGAGTGCTACTTATTTATTTTTATATGATAAAGAAACCTGTTCATCAGTACTCCCATAGTTTATAAATTTGCTCTCTCTCCAGAACATTTGTTTACTCAATACAGTATCATTAAACGGCTTTCAGTATCTCTGACATTAATGCAGAGAAACTGGGTTCTGAGCCGGGAAAAAAAGTTTTGCATGTGCAAAGACTGTACAACAGGATTCAATTTGGCAAAAAGCCTTCAGCAACATAATACTTCTCTAACACTACCCTAAGTTGGAGACTATGTACCATTTCATGTGGAAACTACAGCATTCATTTGCACAGAAGCAGTGTACTATGCAATTCCTAATCTTTTTTATTTAACTGGCCCATGGAAATGTTTTCATTGCCCTTGAAATCTGACATGTCAGTCTTCAGCTCAAGGAGTCTCTAATCTGAAAAAGCAAAAGCCCTATATCTATGAGTAAGGAATTTTCCCCTTCAAAACTTCAGTTGAGCTGAAACGCTACATTTTAATTTCTTAGTCAAAAAAATACAACTGAAATTAGGACTAAGTCACTTGGACAGAACCTGTGACAGCATCTGTGAGATTTATTCTATAGCTTTGACCATTATGTTCCTCGTACCTTTAACCCTATCTCCTTCTTGGCACTTTTCTTGGTTCACATTCCTAGATGCTGTGCAGCATTAAATAAAACAAGTCAAGCTTGGAAAACAAGGAATCTTCCCCCTCCTCCTAAACACTCTCCCAGAGTGTACTTCTATCTGAGACAGCACGGTGAAGATTACATACCTTGCACAGTGAAGACCATTAACCTTGCCGTCAGACAAAACACATGGCGTGAAATTCAGTCATTGGGAAATAAAAGACTATTGCTGTACATCTGCTAGAGGAGACGACAGGCGCATCCCCTGGAAAGCATGTTATAACGTCGGGGCCAAGCAATCCTACAGCATAACTGCAGGCGACAGCTCCTGGCAGGCAGAATTCCCGAGCAGTCAGAGGTTCCTGGCTCCTCTCTTCCCGTTGGATGGTGCCCGTCTCCAGGGCTGAGATCCATTCACCAAGTTCGGCAGGTTTACGGAGACCACATTTGCTTTCTGAAGCAGCAGACGTGCCCAGTACTTACCACCACCGCTTCCCTGGACAAACCGCCTCGCACCCCCACCTAAGCCAGCAATGCTCCCTGACCCACCTAAGGAAACCTTACCTGGATTTCCCTTGCATGATACACGATGATGAGCCCGAGCAGGATAATCGTGGAGAGGCTAATAAGGCATTTTAGAGCGAGGGAATACAGAGACTCCTGCAAGAGAAAGACAGCACCGTTCCTCAGAGACCCACGCGCGGGGGCCGCTCCTCCCCACCGCCACCCCGGCCCGAGGAGGCGGCCGGCGGCACCGCGCCACCAGACAGCGGGGACACCGCGGGACGGGGATGGGGCGGGGGCCGCGGGCGCAGGGACCGGCTGCCGCCCGAGCTGGTACCTTGGTGTAGGCGCCCCAGGAGAGTTCGGTCTCGATGACCATGACGACGATGCCGAACATGCCGAAGATGAGCGCGTAGTCGCTGAGGCGCTTGCGCTTCTCGAAGAGAGCCCGGCGGTGTCCCAACTTGTAGCCGATGTTCTGGTTCTTTTTCTTGCTGGACTTGCCCCCGCCGTTGTTAGTGCTACCCGTGCCGGGGCCGGGGCCGGAGGAGCTGTAGAGCGCCAGGTTGTTGGAGTTGTTGTGTTCGGGCTTGGAGACCACGATCTCCGGGGCGGCGGGGNCCGCATGACGCCGCCGTTGTACCTGCAGCTGCTCATGGCTATTTCTGTGAAGGGGTTGCTCTCCCGGCGCTGCTGCTGCTGGTGATGGTGGTGGTGATGGTGATGGTGATGATGATGGTGAGTGCTGCTGCTGCTGATACTGCTGCTGGGGCTGGCTGCCTGCTGCTGCTGCTGCAGGCTATGGCACTGGTGGTACTGGGAATATTGGTGAGGCAGTCTGGACGCGCCAGCATGGCTGGACGGGGTGAACTCGCTGACGTTCAGCTGGCTGCCGTGCCGAGAGGAGGCGGCGGAAGACAGCGGCGAGGAGTGCGTCCGAAAGGCGCCCGAAAGCGGCGAGGAGGCGCGGAGCAGCAGGGGCAGGTTATCCCCCGCGGCTGCCGCAGCAGCCCCGTAGTAGGCGCAGTTGTTGCACTGGAGGCACGGGCTCTGCTGCTGCTGCTGCTGCTGCTGCTGCTGGAGGCTCTGCTTGTCCTGGCCGTGCTGCTGGCAGTGCGGCGGCGCCGGCGGGCGCTGCTGCTGCTGCTGCTGCTGTTGCTGCTGCTGCTGCTGCTGCTGCTCGGGGCCGAAGCCCGCCGGGAAGTGGCGCGGCGGGTCCATGCCGGGGCCGTTAAAGCCGCAGGAGGACCGGGCGGTGGTGCACCCTGCGCAATGCGTGACGGTCGGCAGGGGAGCGTCCTGCTGCCGCCACGACGGGCCCATCCCGGCTCCCGTAGAATCCAGCCGCCGCGTGCGATTGGTCGGGCGCACCAAAACAACGGGCATCACGTCACCTGCCGGGGCGGACCGGCCCGCCGTCAGCGGGGGCGCGGGGCCCCCGACCGCGGGGATCCCGCCTCCCGCCCCCCGCAGGTGAGGGCTGCCCTCGCCCCCCGCCCTCCCCTCCCGCGCCGCGGAAACCCGGGGCTTCCCGGGGGCGGGGAGCGCGCTCGCTCCCGGGATCGTCCCCGCCTGTCGGCGAAGGGGCTCCGCCGCGGCTCTCCCCGGCGGCTTTCCCCGGCTCCCCACTCACATCTGCGCCGTCTCCGGAACATGGGCGCCGCGTCGCGCTCCGGAGCTGTCCAGCAGCGCCGCCGCCTCCGCCCTGCAAAACACAGCGTCGGGCTCGCTCCCCTCCCGGCGCCCCGGGCCGCAGGGAGCTGGAAGGGGCCGCGGCCGCGGCGGGGAGCGGGGAGCCCTGCCCGGCACATCCCGGGCCCGTCAGGAAGGACGGCTGCGGGGACGCACGGCTTCTGCCGGCTGCTCCTTCTTCCCTCAGCCGGAGGAGGGAGAGGCGCAGCCGGGGTGTGAGGCTAGCGGCAGCCGGGGACGGTTCGGGGCTGGAGACCTGCTCCGCCGGGTCGGCAGGAGCTCTACCGTGAAACGGGACCGGTGTCACTGAGTAGTCCCCCTCCGGCTCCGGTTCCCTGTCACGCACTGCCGGCACAGTCCTGAAGCCGGCTGTCTGCTACCATTTTGCCTTTTCCCCTTTCTTTGCCTCCCAAGCCCCCACTGAGTAATCAACTCTGGCAGCTCCATTAGGCAGAGCAATGTCTGCACCAGGTAAAGTCTCCTTTCTGCATTTATTTAAGGGAAGATTCCTTAAAGAAAGAATGATGAAAATGAAAAGTGATTTACCTTGTTACAGCTGTGTCATTCCTGTCTACTAGGCAAGACTGTAAGAGGGGCTTTCCTCCTATTTTTTTTTTCTCCAGTCAATATTTGATAGTGTGGAAGGTTTCCTTACATCTTTAATATCTTGACATTGTTAAAGACAAAATCCACCAGGCCTTTCTAAGATAAAAGCCTGTGTCCTTGTAATTTCTGTGTCTCCTGTGACATTCAATTTCCTTTGAAGCCCTTAGATGAGTTGTAGTTTAGAAAGATGAGTGAGGCACTGTCATTAAAAAAAATTTAAAATATGCTCTGTTATAAAATTTAAAATAGTTAATTCCTAATCAACATGTACGTTTTAAAGCAAGCACACATGTCACCCACACAACGAAACAACCCTCATTAATGTAGTAAATATGGTTTTCAATACAGATAAATTACTTAGACTAAAATTTGAATATGTTTATGTAGCATGTTATTTTTTAAAAGCACTCATAAGTAGGCATATATATGATGCACAACATCATAATCCCTTGTGATAAAAATTCGTCTTACAACCAAGTTTTGAATAAAAATACACCCATGCTTCATTGCATGAATGATAAAATAATTTAGTTTTTAAGTTACACTGAAGTGTTTCTGGATGGTCAGTATCACACTAGTTTCCCTGAACACTGGTGTCCAAAAGAAAAGGTGCTTTTATTTTTAAGAACAAACAGGCTGTTTTTACACAGCTTCAGATATTCCATTTTCTTTGAAAAAACATGGTGCTGTAATTCTGTCTCCCTGGTCCCATTTTGCCTGTGTTTTGAAACACATGAATCTCAGAAATCTCTGAAAATTAAAATCTCTGGGAACCTGGGCTTCCGTTATTCTGTAAATAAAAGTCATGCTGAAGTCTGCTTTCAAAATACATGTTTTATGAACTAGTTAGATAGGCGAGGTTTCATCTTTCCTTTTCTATTCATGCTGAGTCCTTAATTTTGCTTAAAGGTACTTTCTTTTACGCTTTCATTTTACTGGAAGATAAAGTTCTCGTGACCTAATTCACCTTGAAAAGTCTTTTAAGAATTCGTAAATCTCCATGTTTTATTTAGAAGTCACCAAGACTCTGTCCTGCAACTTCATCTACTCTCATCATGGAAGGTTCTTTAGAATTGTGAAGAAGAAAAAAATATTTTAAAGTCTTGTTACACTAAAATATTTGTTACACTAAAATCTTTTCTCTCTGTGGGGAAATAATTGCATTTATTTTTCTAATTCATATATAGAAGTCACAAGTTCCAAATTTTATACCTCTACTCCTGCTGTCTTGTTTATTTGTTGAAATGCAAGAACAGTGTTGTTACTAGCTTTTAGATATTTAGTCTAGTTGCTTGGTTGTTTCATTGTGTGAATAAAAAGAAGAATATTCCCATGTCTAACACAAGAGGTCATACTCATCACACAGCTTGTTAGAAAACTGATCAGCTAGGCTTTCACTTTAGTTTCATTGTGCAGTCTGGGATATCTCATCACAGGTTCAAGAATTGTGGAGAATTTGCATTTTCAGAGCTAAACAGGTAAACCTTCCCCTCTGTGGCATGGTAAGAATGAACAGAAAGATGCTCTTTATTCTGTCTTCAATTGCTAAATAATTCTGATGGTCATTTTCAAAAATGAGTGGTTTTGTTTTCAAAAATAAAATCTATTCTTTATGCGAACTGATTTGTGACATTCTTTTGTACCACACATTAATTAGTGTGGCAGCTCGGAACTGCTAGATCATGCTAACATGGTAACAGTGAACCCCTATGAAAGAAACATTATCTGTTTGGGATAAAGCTTTGGGTTTTTTCCTACCTTTTCATTTTGTACTGGGTGGAACTGCTCTTACTGATTGTTACAGGTCCTGTTTCTGCTGTGCCAAAAAGGTTGATTTTACATGAGTGTGTCTAGACACATGTGCATGTACACCTTAATATAAAGTAAGAGAGAAACAGTTTCTGATCTCACTTGATAATTATGATTAATGGAGATATTAGAAAAACAGGGTTTTTTTTTTTTCTAACCGCTCTAATTACAAGAACAAGATAAATACTGCTGAGCAGTATTGAGTAAAACCATATTAACATCAGGTCAGGAAACACAACAGACACAAGAAAAATTAGATTTTTGGGAGGAGAAAAACCACGATGAAATATTTGAAGTGACAGGTATTGGCTGATCATTTGAAAAGTCACATAGCAACTTACAACAGAGATACAACACTTACTACAATAAAATATATTAGAAAGCTACTTTGGCTGTTAACCCTATTTCCCCTACTAATGCCAAACTCCTGTTAAAATAACTGAGAAGTCTGTGCTCATAAAAAGGTCAAAAATATAGAAAGACAGTAATAAAAAGGAAACAAAATGGAGAAAAAGCCTAAGAAGTTCCATTCTCAAAGCATATTGTGCACAACACCTAGGATTTTTTAGAAAGCAGTAAAAGCCTTGTCCAATTTGTAAAAAAAAAGCAAGTGTTGCAGAGCTCAGTATTACACTGAATGATGCCATTCAGTGAAAGCAGAGTCACATTAATAAAAGGAGAGGTAACACCAGCACCAACAGGGTAATGTAAGATCATTTAAGGGTATCTATAAAGCCATGAAAATGCTTTGTGAGACCACACCAAATGACTGCAATATAGCTGCTGAGATGATGGGCGTGGAAATTAACAATATGAACCATGTGTGTAAATTACCTTTTCCATACCATCTGGCAGGTCTTTTACCCACCAGACTCCTCTAACATTCAAGCTCAGCAACTTGTGGTGTCGTGTAATTATATACTCTAACTGGAATCCCACCTCTGCTGGACTTATGCTTATTTCAAAGGCATTTTGATAATGTTCCACAGTAATTGGGCAAGGAAAATACCATGACTCCATACAGATAATGCAATTATATATTAGGAGGATGCATGCTTTGCTGTTTCTACTTTTGATTTGATACAATTTGACTAATCTGCACTTTCTTCTGTTTCTCCAGCAACATCACAAATGAAAATGCAGGTTCATTTGTAATCTGGAATATGTGGGATGTGACACATAATAACACTGGATTGACAACAGCTCTAAAACAGTAATGAAAGTTTTCAAAAATGGAGATGTCTTAATTCATAGGGATGTAGCTTAAGAAATACCTAGAGCTGCTTCATGCCCTTCCTCCAGTCAAGGGGCATTAAGGGATAGGGGTTTACTTTTTTTTGCTAAAAACATTTTTTATTTTTATTATACATATTGGAAATACTGTATGTGGTCCAAAAAATACCTGGTAAAGTATTTCTTCACTTAATTAGCTTTCCCATCTTTCCTGGATATTTTTATAGTACTTGAAGGTCACACAAACCTAATGACTTCCTTTCTTGCCTCTACTTTTTTGTCATTGTCAAGGGATACTGCCACCTCCAAAGAATTTCTTGGCTAGCTAATTGCATCAACATTAATACTGTTTTAGCCAGCTGATATAGGTGCTCAGCAGGTGACTCTTACATTATGTTTAATCAGACTGCCTTTTATTATTCTCACAAATTGGTGACAGTAGTTTTGTAGCAGAACTCAGATAACTCAGTGCAATTACTGAAATGATAACTTAATGCAGTTTTTTCTATTTCTGCCTATGCAAGAGCACTGAGTGACTTGTAGAGTGTATGGAATTATCAAGTGTGAGAATTTACTTTTAATTGTGCAGAATATAGTTTTTAAAGCATTTTGACCCATTGAATGCAGTGCGACACCACCTAATCTAAATATAGGATTACACCTTGCAGAGGTGGATGTTAGCAGTGCTTTTTCTCTCAATAAAATGTGTCATTTGCAATTCATGTAGCAGTTGATTATAAATAATTATGTGTGCCCATGTTTTGAAAATAAGGGTTTATTCTTCATAGGTATTTTTTCATCAGTGCTTCCATTTTACTGGGAGTTGCTATAGATTTGCACTGTCTTTGCTGTATTTGGAAAATTCCATCAAGGTTACTTAATAACAGGTTCCCATATTAGGCTGTCAAATGTGAAAAATGGACATTGCTTTTATTGGGTGTGTTAGAGTGCTCTCAAATCTTTAATGGTAGGTTCTTCCAGTCAGTAACTCTCCCAGTTCAAAACACATATAAAGTGTAAGGTTGCTTCTTTGGCTGTGTTTACTGTGAGATTTTTTATTTATTTCTGCAATCGTGATACCCAAAAAGACTGCAATTTCTACAGCACATTCAAGTCTCGTCATGGAATCCTGTTCATTTATTGCTGTCATCATCACACCTAAAGTTTTTTGGATGTGCTCACGGTAAAAACAAATGTCAGTGTATATTGTGGTCCTGCTTGCAGAATCCATCTCTTTAGTGAGTTTGGGAAGTTTATGCACTTGCAGAACAAATGGTAGCAGGGAAAAGATGAACGCAAATATTCAGTTTTATGTTGCACTTCCTACTCAATATGCACTTAATTGTATTTGTGTACTTATTTTTCTAATTTATGAGATGACTGGTTTGAGAAATGAGTTTGGGAAGGGGAGCAGGGCAGTTGCTGCGAGAAGAGCATCTCCTTCCTTCCTAGCTCGCTGTGTTTGCAGTGCCTTCTTTCCTCCCCTCCTCTACCTTTCACATTACTCCTCCTTCTCACCCTTCCCTGCTGCACAGGAAACAGGACACTTAGGTTCCTTGAAAGCACCTCTGGGTCAGGTGTAGAAGACAGGGAAGCATTTAGCAAAGTAGGGAGTTACTCTTTTCTCAGCAAGCAGTTACCTCTGCTTCAAGCTGACTCTGGTTGGATAAGCTGTACAACTAAACAAATATTTCAAATTATATTCCAGAACTTGATGGGAAGTTTTAAAAAATTTTCATTCCCTGAAGTATAATTCTTCTCACTTCTCTACTTTATCCCTTATCTCCATATTACTCAACCAAAATTCTGCTGTGTTCTTGAGGAGAAGACTGGACCGTTTTAATTAACAAACTAATTTTAAAGTGAAATAGCTTAGGCATTTTGTGCTGGTTTCATCTGAGATGGAGTTAATTTTTTTCACAAAAAGAAATTTGGCTGTATTTTGGATCTGTGCTGAGCACAGGGCTGATAACACAGAGGTGTTTTTGTTATTTCTGAGCAGGGCTTAGGAAGCTGGGGTGCATGGGAGGTTGGGAGGAGACACAGCTGGGACAGGTGACCCCAACTGACCAAAGGGACATTCCAGACCACATGACATCCTGCTCAATATGTACAAAACTGCAGGGAAGAAAAAGGGAGGGGGAACATTTGGAGTGATGGAGTTTGTCTTCCCAAGCAAGCATTCATTACACATGATGGGGCCCTGCTTTCCTGGAGATGGCTGAACACCTGCCTGCCATAGGAAGCGGTGAAATAATTCCTTGTTTTGCTTTGAGTGCTTGGCCTTTGCTTTCCCTACTAAACTGTGTTTATCTCAACCCATGAGTTTTCAGGCTTTTACCCTTCCCATTCTCTTCCCGTTCTCTCTGCTGGGGGAATGAGCAAGCAGCTGCCTGGGTTTTGTTGGCTGGCTCAGGTTAAACCATGACAATTTTTCACATTAAATCCTACCCTATTCAGAAAACCTTTCTATAGAATTAAACTTAATTCCTTCCTGATGAGTAAAAGATATTTCTGCAGCCCAAAATATGAGATTAGTATCTCTTGTATAACTGAAGTGACATTTAAAAGTATGTATAACACTGTAGACTGCTTTAAAAAGTTTGGATAACCAGACCATTTCTCAACAGAAAAACTTCTTTTTAGAAACTATTGTTCTATACCTCTTCACACATTCGGAATATATTCTACATTAAACTAGTCTGATGCAAACATGTGAAATATATTGACAGTGTAGTTTCTTCACCCTGATCAGTATTTTAGATTTTTATCTTTTCAGAAGATCAAAACCAAGTTAAAAATGGAAAAGGTCTTCTTGTTTTAATTATAAAATTTCTGCTGTTACTGTTACAAAGTGTGACCTTAAAGTTCTTTCTCAGAAAATTTTACTTACATTGAAAATTTATCAGTGTTCAAGCTGGTCTGAATAAAACTAGTTTTTCTGTTTCACAGAAGCCTGTCCTCTGTAGAAGAAAGCCCCTCATAGTAGAAATCTATTTTCCCCTTTGTGATCATTCCTGCAGAATGATCAAGGCACATAGATAAGAGATCTTCCTGTACTGTCTCAGAAAACAGCAGTGCAAGTGACAGTGTTGAGAGCAACAAGTCATCAAAGTGCTACACACTACTTGACAATAAAAATTCTTTTCAAGCACGGAATTCCGGTATTAAGCAAGTCATGTTCTCTGAAGGATGAAGAGACAACCTGCACCTCCATGTACCTAGTTCCTAGGCACTTGATCCCCACTTGTTAGGGGATATGGATTACAGGGTTTAGCACCTCAGTGTGCAGAGCTTCAGGTAGTCAGAGTATGAGCAGAGGATAGGGACACGATCACAAACCCAAGACTTAACCAATGGTTCTATTCCTAACTCTCTCCAGATGGGTAGGAGCATAACCTCATCCTTTAAACACCATCAACCACTGTGTTCACCTCTTATATGCAAGCTATATGTATCTGGGTGTGTTCTTCACTTAAACTCAGTAGGGAAGAAAAAGTGATTTTCTTTTCTGCCAGGCTGGATGAACTCCCCCTCAGAGAGCAGATCCTAAAAATCAAGCTGTATTGTAGCTGAGGGAAGAAACAACCAACCTCCTCACCTTACAATTGTCTACTCCTGAAATTTGAGATGATTCATTGGGTCACTCAGCAGGAAAGTACACAACACATGCATCTAGACAAAAATCATTCAGCTTTGAACCCCAGATCCTAAAGCTACTTTCAGTATTGCCCTGAAATTTTGAGGCTTGTATAGTATTTGATAGAAGTTTCTGACAATCTCTGAGAATTTTATCTGCCATTCAAGGATTCCTTATACTTTAAAACATGCCAACCTGTAGTCACTGTTAAATGTTAAATTCAGCATTTTGTCACTCCTGTTAGATGTGTAGTAAAAGGAGGATTCACTACAAGTTAATGCCATCATATTCATTTGTCATTCAGCTAATACACATATGTCAGTTTGGATGAGTTTTTGCCTTGCTGCCCTTCCCATGCACACTCTACATAACTGACAGGACAGTCATTCCAAGAGGTGAAGGTGCTATATGGCTGGTAGTTTAAAATTATTTTAATGTCTCTATGTATTCTTCACTTAGTCTGAAGACCCACTTCAGCTTTAGCAATTTCTTTTTCAACTTCACCAGGATTTTTATGAATTGTGCTTTATGAGCATGTTTTGCACAACAGAAAAAGGAAATAAAGCCTTTATATTTGATTCAAATATCCCAAATTTTATTTACAATATGAAATATGGCATTAATGAAAAAAGCCCCCCATTATAAAAAGTTTGGCTATGTTTATTCACAAAAAACAAGTCAACAAACCCCATCTCTGCTTTCTCAAACAATCAGCTTTTAATCAGTGCTTCCATCTCATGCCATTTTCATGTTCCCTTCTGTGCATGAGGGGATTAGAACAGAAGGTTTTGCATATCTCCTTATGAGGCTGTTAAATTTAATGTTAAACAAGAAAAATCAAGGAATTCATTCATGCCTTTGAGGTCTAGCAGCTAAGACTTGCCTGGCATCTTTCTGCTTCTGCACTGATGAATGGCTAGCTATCCAATGCAGAAAAATACCTAAAGGGTGGCACAAGAATGTCTCTGCTCAAACCACTTTGTTCTATACTGTGGGCCTGGATCTCCAAAACAAATGGAGAGGACTGAAAATTTATAAGGTATTGGGTGGCTTAGTCTGGCAGGATTGAAAATAATGACACCTACTATGAAATTATGTGTTTATCTATTTTCCTTTTATTTGCAGCCACAAGACCTCTTTCAGTTTCTGGTTTCATCAGGGATAAAAAAGAATTCCTAAACCTATTTTGATGTGAACCTAAATTACCTAACTACTCTGTGGAAAATAAACTATTCACTTTTACCTTTTAGTCTTGTTCAACTGTTTTGAGTGTAATTCTTTCATTTCTACAAACAAGTATTTGCACAAATCAAATGTGTATGCCAGCTAATGTTTGCTCATGTCTTTCCACAAAAGTATCTCTTGGCACATGTAAACATTTATTTTGTAGACATAGTCCAAAGGCTTACTTTTGAAAACTGTCCTAGAAGATGGTCTCAGATGTATTTGCAGATTCTAGGCGAGGATGATGAATCTACAGCAAGTGAAATACAGGATGCATTAATAAGACATACAATTATAGGTGTAATTTTCTAATGATGTGTAGTGATTTACATTTGCAGAAGGGTGGCTGCTTTATGTTTGGCACAAACTCTGCCAATGTATTTGTATCTACACGTATATGTATGTAATAACAGGGCTGCAAGCAGGCTGTGAAGTTGGGTGCTGCAGCACTGGAAGTGATTGCACAGTCCCACACTGGATGGAAGAGTGTAATTTCTGTTTATTATGATGGAAACTGTGAACTTGCATGCTCATAAACAATTTATTTGTAAGCAGGTAAAAGACATTCAAGTGGATCAGTATTGCTTACTGGTCTCTGGTCTGTAGTGACTCATGGCAGCAGAGCTAGAAATGAAAACAAGACAGCAGTCACTGTGAAGGAATACTGCAACTATAGAGATGAACTATATGATGGTGAGGTGGAAAGAATGGTAATGAGGGATAAAAAAAGCTGCACTTCCAAAATAGATGTGACAGAAAATGTTTAAAAAATATATCTGAGACACGGGTATTGAAAAGTGTAGTTTAGAGGAGAGGTGATGTTTTGGCCAGAAATACAGTATGTATACAAAAAAAAAAAAATATTCTCTATATGAGTGTCACCATCTCTGAATTTCTTAAAACACAAGAATGTCACTAATTAAATGTCAGTGATAAATTCTGGAACAAGATTTTGTCTATGTAGAATATTAATACCATTTTAGCCTACTCCTGAGCAATGAAAACTGGCTTTCTGCTGTTAAGTATTTGCTCTTTTGAGTATAGTCCTGCTAGTAAAAACATCTTGTCATTTTTGCAAGCTTGATTTAGGTCCTCAGCAGATGCTGGAGATGGCTGACAGATCCTTCCTCTCAGCTACAGAGAGCAGATAAGGTCTGTGAGCACCAGAACTGCCCCTCTTTGTAATCCATGAGGAGAAGGCAGTGCCCAGACCCCATGTTTAGGAGACTATCCTAACCCTGATGGAAGCCTATCATAGATTTGGTATATTGATAGTTCTCAGGATGTGGCAGTAGATAAGGGGACAATCCATCCCTCTTGCTAGGGCATGTGCTCATCCTGACTTTAAATGCTGTGGGTGACAGCAGCCTGATGACTGGCGTGTCTGGGTCCATCCGTGTGGAGCAAGGAAGCAGCTCTGCTGCTGGTAGGAGCCCCTTTCTAGTGCATCTCCAGTGTGCAGCAGGCTGACAGGCTGCACAGACCTGTCTCATGTCAGCAGTGACCTATAGTAGTTTTGGTAGTGATTGCTATGAGATAATAGGCTGGATCTCTCTTCCAAGGTCTCTCATTTGAAACACTAGTTGTAAATCGAAATTGATACCCCATCTACCTTCTAATCTCTCTGGGTTTAGAGATCAGACTTACTGAGATAATAGTTTGCAAAGTTTCACATTTTAGAAAAAAAAAAAATATAAATTTTGAATCATCCTCTTTCTAATATTTCATTTACTTGCTGCTAACTTTTCTGGTAAGAGAAAGAAAACACAGGTTTTAATTCTTTTGTTCTTATTGTGTTTTATTTTTAGGCCCTTTTATTTAAAAAAACCTATTCTTGTAACATTGTGTTTTACAAGAGAATGCCACTCAAAAAAGTTCAGAAATGAGAAGTCCATGTAGTTTTTTCTTTCACAAGTGTTTTCTATGCTTGGCCAGGGGAAATGAACCATTTCTTAGCCACCTTTAGAACTGAAACACTCTTCTTGAAAAGGAATGTCCAGTACAGCATTTAAGAGCAGAAGGTTATTGTAGTGTCTTCAAAGGTATTAAGCTATTCTTGTTATTCTTCATCCTATTACTTTTATATGTATCTTTACCTGGGACAGCATACTGAAGCTGTTCACTGAGTTACCTGCAGTGATGTGTAATATTCCTACCTCAGACTTTGTAAAAGAATATCAAAATTCTTAATTTATTGCTACATTAAAAGCAATAGTTTCCTAAGGTTCCTTGTTTTATGTAATTTAATGAAACCAAGCCTATCTCCAAAGTCCAAGCAAAGAACACAGAATTAGTAATGATGAGCACAATCTTAGCATCCTATATCCTGTTAAGGCATGAGCAAAGATTAACCCAGTTTACTTTTCAGGTGGCTTATGGATGTTCAAGTTTTTCTAAAAGAACTTGTCACAGAGCACTGCAGTCAAGGGGACAGATTTGATTCTCTTACACCTGTGAAGAATATGACTTAAGTACTCTGCAAGTTGTGTCAAATTCTTGAAGATGGTGTGACAGATCTTTTGCAACTTCTTGACTGACACATTTAGCCAAACTGACAATTATATCAGGTGCTTAGGAATTCTGAAAACTAAGCCAATTACTATTGTGCTGACAGATGTGGTACTCTTTCTTATTCATAGTAAAAGATTTTATTTTTCAATACCAGGCAGAAGAAAAGTATTCCAGGCCTAAAGAAAATAGTATCACAGTGCCCATGCAAGTTCAGGTGATTCCGCTGGGTGTAAAGACTTTTTCTTAAATAATATAAATATCTTATATTAAAAGTAGATTACTGGAATTATGCTAATTTCAGAAGGAAAATATATGAATACAAGCTTCAAATAATGAAATCAGATGCCCTGGAAAACTGTTACTTTCTCACTAACAATATTACAGTGGATACAAATAAGACATGCTAGGTATGAAGAACTTTGAAGGAGAAATTTAAAGAACTCTGCACAATATTACTGAGTTTGTCCAGCTGCTGTACTACTGTTGTATTTCTGTGTAAAGAGAATTCATAAACATACTTATTGTGTGACCATGTTCATGAATGAAACAGGCAAGGAGATCCAAAGCATAAGACTATGTCGAATTCTTACAGAAAGCAAATCCTTAGTCTAGGTTTGTATAGTTGCCTGATACAAGATAGCTTTCTAGGAATCTCCAGGAATAGAATTACCTCATAACAATTCTGTTTAATTCTAGAAATTTCTTATGCTAAATTCATCCTATTGAATCTATTGCACTAAAGAGAATCCTGCTCATTTTGACTAATTGAAAGAATTTGAAAGAATGAGATCGCTGATGAATTTTAAGATGAAAAACAACAATAGGCATTTAACTCTAAATAAGTAGTTACTAATAATGCATACATGAATTAAATGCTTGCATTTTTTTCCCCACAACTCCTGCATGTAGGAACAATATTTACTGCAACACCATTTCCAGTCAACCATGGATGTAAAGATCCACATTTTACAATAGTATAAGTGAAATTATTCCTCTTTGACAAGGAGAATATCAGCATTTTTATAACTTGGTAAAAAATCCTCTTGCTTTGTCTTAATTTTCTCTGAACCCCTACATACCCAGAATATCTCAAGAGTGAAGTTTTTTAAGGGATGATCTTTGGCCACTAAATTGCCTGTCTCCAGTTAGTTTTTTTCCAGTGAGCCAATGGAGAACTACTGTATGACCAAACTGGGACTAAGATGTAATAATACTCTAGATACTTGAGAAATTATGAGGGATCAGTAAGCACACAGAGCCACTGGCAAAAGAAGAAACTATTAGAAGAGAATCTGTTTTAGGATTAATTTGGAATCTTACCTTTGTACCTGTATTTTCTTAATTTTAGAATTTAATTTGAAAAGATGCTCACTTAAGGTAGGCAAGTATTACGTGTCCTAGAACATCTTTCTCATTTCAACCTTTGCCTCTGTTGAATAGCTGCTTAGTAGCTTGCATACTGTAAATTTCTACTTCCAGAAAATTTCCCAGTAGATGGATTTTTTAGTCTTGGTTTACATTGTTTCTCACCTGAGTATTTCTTTACAATAATTTCATAAAATGATGACCTCTATTATACTATGACATAAATGATATGTACTTAAAATTGTTAACTAGTGAAACTCTTCACTACTGAGTAACCACCTTGCTGCACAGACGTCCACACTTGACCTCTGTGATCTGAATTAGAGGTTCAAAAGCTGTGCACCACATCTACAGTAATTGTAAATGCAGTATTTGTCAGCACCATAACTGTTCTTGGGTATCTAGCTAGTAATATGATAGAGACCCTTTACCAGTTGATTACAGCTTGAAACTTTACCTAATATCCTGGAAGAATTAATCATCTAACTGTAAAATAGAGAAAGAACACCTGAACCTGGTCTTATCAACAGTCAATTGCCATGTGAGGGATGATGACACTTCAGGGAAGTAAGAAGCTGACATACAGTACCCAAGATAGATCCCACATTCAGACTGTTTCCTGGGGCAGAGAATTCATCACTACTCCCTGCAGAAACGGAGAGGAGATGAAAAAAAGGACAAACAGGAGGTAGGAGTGCCTATGCAATGTTTCACCTGCTCAGCATATGCCTAAGTTGCAGAAGTAGTAGGGTCAATATCTCCTCCTGCTTGATGTGTTTTATTGTGCATCTCCTAGCCCTATGCTTTAGCCACTAATCTAAAGGGTTTTCTGAAATAAAACTCTTAATAGAATGAATTTTAAACACTCGTTAGTACAGGGATTAGAATCCAGGTTTCCAAGTCCCAGATGACTTCCTCAGCCATTAGTCTGAAGAGCTTTGCAGTGGCTATTTAATTATTCTTTTCAACAGTAAGAGTAATTGAAAAAATACCTCACCCTATATTCTGGCAATTTGAGATCCTGCTCAGTGGGATTTAAAATTTTATCACACAGAAGAGATCAATAGCATGATTTCTCACATGCTAGGGGACACTTACAGCTCCTAAGATTATTAAATAAAAGAATTTGTGGAAACAGGTAGCAACAACTCTGTTTTGAAAAGAGCAGTAAGGGAAGAAGAGAAATCATAAGTTGCAAACCTCTCTGGTAGAGTTGGCCATGATGGTGAGACAGAGGTAGAAAAAATATTTAAAATCAGTTCAGATCAGGCAGATATAGACATATGCTGGGTTCTTAGCTGATCATTACATGTAATACTTTAGTCCTGGGCATCCCCAAAGACAAATGACTTGAGAATTTGACTCATAGAAGGAAAAGCATCTATATAATCAAGTAGCAGATGTGATGAAGACTTCAAAGCCTTTAGTCCTGATCTTACATCTTTCACCAAGTACCCCTTAAAGAAGGAAAGGATGGACAGTTTGAATACCTGTCCTATAGTGTATTTGCAGTAAAAGAGGATATGGTAAAAACAAATAAAGGAGGAAATATCAGGCAGTATTTATAAATGCATTTAAAGATGAAGTAGCTGAATTGCTAACTGCAGGATATATAACATTTTGCTAAAGACTATATCAACACCAGACAGCTGGCAAATGGCTAATACAGTGTGAACGTTCCTGGGAAGGAAAGTGACAGTACAGACCAGCAAACCTGATGTTAGGACTTAAAAATGACTAAGAACTATGTTAAAAGGTAGTAGTGATACATACTTGGATTGATAAGAGTTTGGGAAAGAATTAAATATTTTTTTCTTCCCCTTCACCAGATTTTCTATCTAAAAATTCAGTGGGTTTCCTTGATGAAGTCAACACAATGGTGTTAATAAGAGAGAACCATTTAATACACTTGGATCTTCAAAATCTGTAGAAGACCCTGAAATAAAGTTTTCAGTAAATAATCATTAGCATTTTTCCCCAATCATAAAATTTTTCTTAAATATTATAGTAGATTTTCATGTGGCAAGAACACAAAACTAAAACACTTAAATTTATCAAATCATTTAGTGAAGCAAAATAGCAAGTCATTTCATCAAAGCATTTCAAACACGTTGATTTCAACAGCCTTTTTTGGGGTTTTTTTTCCCTATGTATATACTTTCAGATTTTATCTGTAAGTACTAAGAGGATTCATAGCATCCCTGGCAATCTTGCTGCTGTTCCATCAAGGCCCTACTGTAAATAAATAAACCAAAGGAAAAGAGCAGCTGAATATAGAAAATATTTGCAGTAAAACACAGTGTATTTTAGTTTTGCCTGTTTTGAGGGTGTGAGTCATGCGGGAATACCCCTGGTAAGGTGGCTAGTTCAGTAGTCAGTGGACAAAGAGAGAGACTCCTTCAGCAAACCATCCAGGTAACTAAATACTGAAAAACTTTTTTTTTTCCTTGGATTTTAGAGGAAGATTTTTTACATGACTGAATTAGCTGGATAATGGAGCAATTCAATTTAAAGTGAAATGTGTATAGCTTTTTATCAAAAGTGATAATTTCATCAAGGATGATACACATAAAAGTTTCCTCTTCTCTTTAGTACAGTGTATTTTTACTTCTTTTTCCTGCAATCCTGTATGCCAATAATAGTAGCTTGAGTTTTATACCTAACTATATGCAATTGCAGCCTGATTCAATTTAAAAAAACCAAGGCAATGGAGGTTGGAGAGAATAGGGTCCTTGAATTCCTTTTTAACTGACATCTGGTCAATAATTTTCATTCATAATTTTTCTTCACCTCTCCAAAAGGAATCTTATGCCTAACATATTTTTCATTATGGAGAGGAATAATGTTTCAAATTTTTTGGATTTAATTACTATTCCATTGCACTCTATCACTCTTCGTCACTGAACTGAATTAGAAAGCAATTTTAGCTGACAATATTGATTTCAGTTATATGAAGGGAAAAGATATTAGAAGGATTATTGAAAGAGAAAGAACAGTGTTGAGAAAAGCTGATCTTACGAAAAGAGAAGCACCTCTGCAGAGAAGATATTCAGTTAATGAAAGAAGTAAAATCCTCTTTCTATATTAATTTCTCCTTTGAATTCTCTGTCTTTCATTTAATGTGAGTAGCATTAACAATCTACATAAAAATAATTGTGCTTATCTCATAGCCTTAAAAATGTAAGAAAAGTAAAGGGGAACTGCAGAAACTGAACTTCAACATTTGCAGCTGGACTATATATAGCCAATCTATAAATATATAGGGCATTGTTTTGTACTCACTTTGTTTTATTGTACTTCCTCACATGGCTCAGCCATGAGGAAAAAAAATCTATTTTAAATTTAGTTACAGCTTTTGCAGCATGCAGTATTGTGAAAAAGGTCTTTCTACTTCAAAATTTCTTTTCACAATATTTGTACCTTACAGATTTACAAAGGATTTTATTTTAATTTAGGGGAAAGTGGTTGAAAAATACCGAGGCACCAAAGAACAGAATAATTCTTCTAGTTGTCTTCTTCATGAATGAAACTGGGATCATGATTACACAGTATGGTGGGGGAGGGTTATCCCATCATATGTTTATGCATACCTTGTGTTCATTTGCTTAATTCATCAGCATGCTTTCTTATATATGCTTTGCTAAAGAACCTATTTTTTCTATATCTCCTGAAGGAATTAATCAATTTTTCTTTTTCCAGAAATGAGTTTAAAAGTTGGCCCTATTAATTTTTGATAGACATACATGCCACTTTAAACAGAGTCTTGGTCTTTAGAAGTTGCTGAAAATCCTGTCTCAAGTATCACACCTTGAAAATGCATGAAATCACCAAAACAGTAGTTCTAAAATCATTGCGGGTCTTGGAAAGCCTTGGAATTTTACCTGTTCTATGTAACTGCTGCTGGTGCAAGGAGAAATACCAATCCCTGCATAAAATCCCTATCAGAATTGTGTTTGAGCCTACTCTTTAGTTCTCTGTTTTCTGAAGTATGTAAGATGAATTCCTTGCCTGAAAATCAAATATACGGTAGGATCAAATGCCTATAAGAGTGAGTAAAAGGATGTTAATTTCAACAGATGCTGAATCAAACCTCTGTATAGAGTGGTATCAGCTGCTCTACTCTCTGTGCCACATTTAGCGTGCAGCATCATGAAGCCACTCCAGTGCCACAGTTCTGAGCATTGCAAAAACATTGCTTCGAGGTGGAATTAGCCTTAAGCACGTAGGTTTCCTGTGCAGATACTATTAGCAGAACCACTGGAGTTTGCTAATAGGTAAACACAAGTGTAAAAATATACAATATATGTGTCTTGCTCCCCAGATTACTAAGCAGAGGCAAACATCTCTCTCCAGTTCAGAACCTGAGACCTCTTCTGAACATGTCAGTATAGAAACCAGACAGCAACAGAATCTTCCCTCCTGCGTCATAGTCTTGGAACTAGAAATTTATCTCCTGCCTTTTGGAAACCTTCCCAGAATAATATTTTATTGTCTGTATCTTTCTCTGCCAAAGCATTGAATGAAGTCTTTGAGAAAGAAAAAGCTAAGGAGCATGACTATACCGCCTATTCAGTATTCAGTGGGGCAGGGATTCCTGCTGTCCAACACTCTGGTATTTGTCCTATAGCAGTCCAGAGCATCACCTCCGTTTCCTCTTCCAGCCATGCTTGGAAGACAGCAATGCCTGTGGTTATCACATTTTATGAAAGCTGCAGACCTCTAGATTTTGCACAGTGTATGCTGTACGAAAGCCTACCAGACCACTGCCTCAGAGAGGCTGGTGTGGTAACATCTGGTGTCTGTGTCAAAGTGAAATTATATTTTAATGGTACAGTGAAGATGTGACAATGTTTTCTGGTGCAGGGAACCTTTAGAGGAAGAAGTTAAAATAATTGTGGATTAGGTCCTGTAGATTAGAGTTGAACAGACCCCAAAAGGCCTCCCAGATGAATGATTGTGAATACTTAACATATTTTCATTATTACTTTCAGCTGGACAAGGAGAAGAGGGGATATAAAAATCTCCCTTGTCTTGTGTACCTATGTATCCTGTGTATCAACACAGCAGCAAAGCACAGCTGCAATCTTGAGCTCCCTTGTGTTACCATTCTTTGGCATGCCCACATTGTTCTTGTGATTCAGAGTCTACCTACATTTCCCTTGTGATTGGTCTCTAATAAGAAAGAAAACACAAAATATCCATGGTTCATTTGAGGTCTCTTATCTGTAATTCATTAACAAAAGCTTTAGGGTTTTGTAAAATGTGTTTATTGGACTCAGGTGAGTTGGCTAACAGTAAAAATGATTCTGTCTTTTTTAATGCAATATTCCCTGGTTGTGAATTTTAATTATTTATATGTATTTGACTCTCTATTCAGCCCCCCCCCCTTTTTTTTTCCACTACTGCTGTGTATCTGTTAATATGATAGATACAAATTGAATAAGTGAAATTGTTGAGAGCACTTTGCTCTGACCTAGGAAGAACAAATTTTTTGTCCAGTCAGTTCAGAAATGTCCCATAGTCTTGTTTCTTGTACTTATGGTCTCCAGATGAGTGGCAGAAAAAAACAAGCCCAAGGATGTCTGACCTCATTAGAGCTAAAATTCCCAGAGTCTCATTGCTCTTCAAGGCTTCTGTCTCAGTCAGGCATTGTCTTCCAGTCATGATAATTAGGCCACATTTTTTTAAAGAAAACAAAATTCACTGGACCCACAATAAACTGAGAATTTGTAGAGGGGAGGGGAGTGGTGGTATTGGGCTTTTTTCTTTTAATAGACAATTACAGCAAATGAATTTAAAATTTTCAGTAAATAAATAATACCAGCATACATATATTAGCAATTATTGAAATTAACTATACATCAGCTCTAGAAATTATTTTTTTCATTTTGGTAAAATAATGAAGCCTTATTATCAATACCAAATTGATAAGGTATGTTTCCTGTTTTCTTTTCTGTAGAGGTTTGGTGTCTTTTGATGTTTAGTCACAGGTGTTCAACAACTACAGGCAGGTATGAACAACTATAAATATGTGAAAGCCAAAGAAAATGTTTGCCTAATGAAACTTTATGAACAGAGAGAAGTATGTAAAAAGTTGGATCATCATCTGAGTACTTTATTTGTGTGGGGCTTTGGAAGAAATGAGTTGTAGTACAGGTTAATAGAGCTGCATAACAAAGGCTAGAAATGTAGACACAATGCATGGAAATGGTTGTTACAGTAGAGATTTGCACATCATTGAAGTGATTGAGCTAGAGGAATTTGGTAGACTTTGGGACAGACAAGGATAAGGTGAAATTATGCTTCTTTATCCTGTGACACCTCAGCACTCCTGTCTGTGAAAATCTCTCAGAGAAACTCTGGCCTCAGCACAGAGCCAGAACACAAGACGTGTGCTGGGTGTGTCCTGACCAGGGACTCTCACCTGGTGTTTCACACAGGAAAACACAGTGTTTCACACTGTCTCCTCAGCTGTGCTGCCCCTCCATTCACGAAAATTGAAGTGTTTTTACACCATCGGCAAGGATGTTATAATTCCATTTTCCCTTTGGCTGCATTAGCACAGCCAGACATTAGTCTGTGAGCCAGTCCTATTGCACCTTCCTGTAACATTATTGTTTACAGTCCGTCAGCTGCAAAAGCAGTGCAGTTACATTGTTCATGCCTCAAGACCTGGGCGGCTTGTCCCTAGTGCAACATACAGTCTTCCACACGGGAGAAAGCACAACTTGGCTACTCTGGTGCCTGAGCACTCCACTCCCTCTTCTTCATCTACAGTAAGATCATTAGAACAACAGAGTTGTTGGGGGTCAGAAGACTGTTTTCAGCCTGAAAAGATCCTGGGGTTTTTTCAGTGCATATTTTTCTGTGTTAGCAAGGATGTTATGGTGCAAATCCTGCCTGTCCTGCCTATGTGATTAATCACATTATGAGCTAAACCTTGAGATGGGCTGAACACTTGAAAGTATGATTCATTGCATCTTCTTAAAATTGATGTTTGTATTATTCACTGATTTAATTGATACAATTCAGCACCTTTGATGAATAAAGTTGGATTTGACTCTAGATGTTTGCTTCTAAAAATAAAATCAAATGTAAACAGATTAAGCTAAGTATCATCCAAGCTGTAGAGCCCAAGACAGGTAAATATTTAAAGGTGTGAAGTGTAATTCTGTTCTACCATTCCCCTAAACCATTGTGACATGATAAAAATGAAACATTTTTCCCCCTCAGTTAATTCTTCAGATGTAAAAGTAAACTAAAACAGTGTGGAATTTATCTTATAACATAGTGAAAAGAATAAATATTTTTATAAACAGATTCATAAACACAGGGCTCACCCACCAGCATTCCAACATAATGAGACTGATTTCCGATCAGAAGCAAAAAGTCAGAACTTCCTCATGTAGCAAGCTCCTTTCTGCAAGCAGGTAGACTCAGCTTTCATAACATCCCTGAGTTGCTGGGTGCATTTTTTACAACCAAAGTTTTAATACTTTTAGCCACAGTATTCCATTTCTCAGATATTTGTTGCTTCTGCATTTATATTATATGGATCTCAGATTTCATTATTTATTACTGTACAGTCATTAGCCCTCTATTCAGGCATATAAAGCATTACATGCAAGTACACATGAAGAAAGCTANAAAAAACAAAAAAAACCAAACCACCCAGCTATCATACATCAAAGTCAAGCTTGTCCTAGTCCATCATACTGGAAACCCTCATCCAGACATGACAACCCACTACACACTTGTCACTGTAAGATTCTGGAGGAATAGTCACATCTCTGAGCATATGACTACAGCAGTGAATTGCAGTTTGCATTTAGTATTGATCCAGAGTGAATATTTATGTCTACAAACACACACCCACACACACCCCCCACCCACATACACCCCTTACTCTCCCACTGCTTTTTAACAAGATAATTCCAGCTGGCACTAGGCTTGAGAGGGATTAACACCCAAAGCTTGTTCTGATATCCTTAGACTTTCATTATTTTCTAGAATGGATCTGATGCAGTCCTGGATTGATTTTGAATTCACAAAACAGTAAGCTAAAGAGTCTACTATGATGTATTTAGTCTTAAACATTNCTTTCTGCAAGCAGGTAGACTCAGCTTTCATAACATCCCTGAGTTGCTGGGTGCATTTTTTACAACCAAAGTTTTAATACTTTTAGCCACAGTATTCCATTTCTCAGATATTTGTTGCTTCTGCATTTATATTATATGGATCTCAGATTTCATTATTTATTACTGTACAGTCATTAGCCCTCTATTCAGGCATATAAAGCATTACATGCAAGTACACATGAAGAAAGCTAAGAAAGTCTTCTCTGTGGATAAATAAATAAGTGTTTACTCTGGAATGGAACACTACACATAATGAACAGCCTTATTATGTGACTGCATGGTAGCCATCCTAGAAGGAGGATTCAAATCATTTTACATGCACTGCCCTTTAATTATATTTTGAGAAATTTTTCAAGTACATGCACTTTGAAAAGTGTAATAGGTAATACATCTGTTTATTTTTCATACAAAAAAGAAAAAATAAATGCCNCACACACCCACACACACCCCCCACCCACATACACCCCTTACTCTCCCACTGCTTTTTAACAAGATAATTCCAGCTGGCACTAGGCTTGAGAGGGATTAACACCCAAAGCTTGTTCTGATATCCTTAGACTTTCATTATTTTCTAGAATGGATCTGATGCAGTCCTGGATTGATTTTGAATTCACAAAACAGTAAGCTAAAGAGTCTACTATGATGTATTTAGTCTTAAACATTTATGAATCTTCTATGAAGTTACATAATTTAATACAAGTTAAATGACAGAAAAAGGTTCTCATTTCACACAAGATTCCTGAAGATGGTTATTCAGCTTTAAGAATTTTGCAGTAGCTGACAAATATTTTAGAAACCAAGTGAAGCCCTGGGGCATTTTGTCTACAGTTACAGGTATAGTTTTATGCAGACAGTGCAGTCTTTCCTGAGGTGATAACTCACAGCAGATCCTAGCCTCCACAATGACTTGTGCTCAGTGAACAAGAGGTGTGTGGCATCCTCTAACACCCTTCTTAGGGATACAGTATATTAATTGGACTGTGCAAAAGACTGGAAAAAAATCTGTGTCTCTAGCTCAAGTCTGGAACACAGAGCAAATACTTCAGTGAGAGAGTTTCAGTTAGCTGGGTGTAAGCATTTCATATTATATTATGATTTGATTAAGACCGTAAGTGGGAATAGATTCTGGCTTGGGTATAACTCTGAATATCTTTATTGGTAGAAGGTGTTATGCTGCTCTTGAAAGTTACATTCCTTGTGGTCACAGGTCAAACTAGAAGCATAGCAGCCTACATCTGTCAATAGTAGCAAAAAAAGCATCACTCACTTTTGGGGTAAACTGCCTTATATCTTTCCAGCAGTCAAACAAGCCTGTGTGGCTCCTGGGTAAATAACTGTCTGCCAAAGAATGGAGAAAAGCCTAATAAATTTATTGAAAAATTAATAATAAGACCATGTTATCCCTTAAAATGTAAAATAAATGTTTCCATTTAGTTACATAAAGAATTTAACACATTTCTATATTTGGGAAGAGTGAGCAAAAGAAGAAAAAATAGGAGAAAAGGGCAGAAATATGCAACTTTTTATAAAAAAATCAGTATAAGTTTATCCACAATGAGTTCACTATTTGCCAGTACCTGTGCTGATAATCACAAGTATTCAAATGTTCACATCTGTAGCCCAAACATTTTCAGTACATGTGTTCTCATGTACAGAAGAAGGGATGAAAGCTTACAAATTGTTTTGAAAATCAAATCTCCACCTATTTCAGTATTACAGAGAGTCTTCATCTTAAGACCAGTCATTAAGGTGGTTAGACAAACTTAACAGACCATTTGGACAATAAAGAAACATTGGAAACAACAGAAAAAAACCAGCTTCTTCAGATAATGCCAGAATACCCACTAAGTAAAAACAAAATGGCTTACTATGTCATTTGTTAGTTACAGCAGGAAATAACACTTTCTATTATAAACATTTACTAAGACACAAGAATTGCCATTTTGCCCCCATAAGAATAAGACAAATTATGTTTCTTACTGAAAGAAGAAACCAGGGTTGACAAGTGCAAGGTTTAGAGGATACTCAGCTTTCAGAAGTTGCATTCCCTGAACTACAGTTTCTTCCTCTGCCTGTCTTCTGTGCAATCCAGTCTTTCTGTCTAAGCCTCCTGGGAGTATTAAGATAACCATCATGTGGTTTCTATATGCACTTGTTTAACATGTTTGTGCAGTGGAAGACATGGAAACAAGGTGTCAAACTTCACCACCTGTACTGTGCAAGGGCTGGATTAAAATGAAAAATGCATTGTTATATAACTACTACTTGATGAAAAAATGAATTTTAGTAAAGACAAAAGTCCGGGTTCTAAACTGTGTGCATTAAATAGTGTTAAGGTCTTACACTGCCAGGATAACAATGACAACAAGGCTAGGTGGCTTAAAAACATTATTGAAGCTAGAAAAAATTCTGTCACAAACGAAACATAATCATGTGCAATTAAAATGGAAAATAAAACCTTTTTATCCCCTTTACACTCCTTACCCTTCCAGTCACAAGGAAAAGCAGTTACTGTGTCTCTTTTCAATGCATCTTGAAGCATTTGTCTTTGAAGTATGGTTCACGACTCTCCCTTTTCACCCATGGTTCCTTCTGAAATGGTGGTGCAGAGTTATGTCATTTACACTGCTCTAAAAAGAGACAGGTGGATACCAGCTTGGGTCTGAGGCAAGGATGTGCTAAAGGCTCCTGCAACTTCATGGACTCTGCCCTAAACGGTATTGGTTTTAAAACTTCTGAGTCAAAGTGCTTGAAACTTGGTGGCTTTGCAAGTAGGAAATGGCAGCAGAGCAGAGAGGAGTCCAGTGCAAACTGACAAGTTATTTATATTGGTGAAGCATAAAATATACAACTACCAAGAAGATATGTAAGCAGAGACTCCACTAAGATTTTTTCTGTGGGATCAATCCTTAATTAAAGATGAGATGTATACCTGAATAACATCTCTCCATTTCTCAAAATATATTTTTCCGTAACAACCCAGTATAACTCTTTGTTCCAGCTCTTTCTTGAGCACATTTAATTGAGTTTTATGTGATAAGTCTCTGGAGGCTGTATTCATCAGGCTTATATAAAGCTAGCAGAGTGCCAGAGAGCAATCTAGCCAGCAATGTCTTTCTATCACAGAAAATTGGGATGAAATAGGCCTCAAGATATCATATACTCAATTCTCTTAGGCAATTCCCTTCTGGCATTCCTGACACCAGTTTCTCTAACCTAAAAGCTACAAGTAGTGGGAAAATACATTGCCCTCTAAGACAATCTCCTCAAGTACAAAAAAACGTCTTTGAAAGCTTTGTAGATAGGCAAAAGAGAGTAGATGCAATATCTCTTACTTTAGGGAGGGTTTTATCTATCTCTCATGACCCTTCCATAAATGTACTGCAGAAATATGGTTCAGGTGGGAGCTACCACTAAACAGATATAAAATTATTAAAAAATCACAGTCAGAGTAGTTCTTAATGCTTCACAACTGAACTGTAAAAATTTATCAAATAGGTTTTTATATTAATGATTCCAAATCCTTGAGTGGACTGTGCACTTAATATGTTTGTGTGTGTGTGAAGTGTAAAAGATTGCACCCACTTTGTCAGAACAAAATCACGTAAAATTTTCTTGACAAGTCAAGGAAATAATCTTTGCACAATGCTGTGTTTCTGTGGGAATAATGAAATGCACAAGTTCAACTGGAAGAATATCTGTGAAGGAGCTTTTTGCCAGAAAGGAGCTGTGGATAGAATGTCTCATAGATCAAAGAGGCTTTAACCCCCCATACTTTTCCAATATGGCATCATCTGAGTTATTAGCAGGATTATCAGCAGTCAAACTGACTAAGGACCCACACAAATAAAAGCCTTACTAATGGGAATACTCAGCTCTAAGCACCACAGTTTAGAAACTATTTTATTAGGGGACAGCTTTTGGAGGAGAGCAACAACAACTGGTAACAAGTTCAGGGTGTTGGGGGAATCAGGAATGATGGGGGTATTTATTTAGTGGAGGCACTATATTTCAATAAGGAAATTAATAAATATTTCCCTGTCTCTTCTGTATGTAAGGCAAGAGCTATAATCCTGAACTGCATATAGATAGGATGTCTGAGATGGTGTGGATATTTAGCAGAGAATGTATTAAGCAAGAAAGAATATAGAACCTTCTAGAAAAAAAAATCATTGCCAGGAAAATTTCTGGAAGAATTCCTGAGGTTGGGAATGAACTAGCTAATATTAAGAGGTCCCTTCTAGCTCTATTCTTTATTGTTGGGTCTAGGACAACTGAGTATTCATCTCCTGTGCTGAACTAGTTTTAGAAAAGCTCTTGATATATTCTTGGCCCAATGTATGTAGTGGCTTAAGAGTTTAGGTCATTAATTTTCTGCTGTGGACCTAATCTACACAATGCATGTCATTCTTACCATAGGCAGTCAGTACTGCTGTCTCTCACTTGCCTCTCCAGCACAGCATAGACTTTATAGAAAAAACTATGTTTCCTGACCCACCTTGTGTTTTTCCCCCAACACATTACTGCAGGGAAGACTGCTTTTTCAAACTCATAGTTATTTCACTTTTAACAAACATTTATTCAAAAAAAAAAAAAACATCCAGTCCTGTTCCTGCCCTGGTCTTTTTTATCAGCTGCTCTTTGGGGGTGACAAAATTGAAAGTTCCATTTAATGGAACATGTGACACAATTTTAAATTGCATTTACAGGCACACAAGGACAGATAGTTCTCCATAGCCAATGTTTCAGGACTATGGTGTTTTACCAATGGCATATGATGCAAAGTGAAAAACATTGTGTTTGCATGCCTATTGGAGCACAACGTGCAGTGCAGCACAATGCAGCATGTGTCAGCTTTTGTCTGCTGATGGCAATGACCCCTTGAGCCAAATTCATCAATGTCTCAGAACAATAGATTTCTTTCTCTTTGATGTTTCTAATTTAGAGTAACAAATGGCTTTTATTTATTTCAACTGTAGTTAGTTCTGGTAATAGGCTTGGACTGATATCCACAGAAAACAAATCTGTGTGTTCACCCTTTCTTCTCCATTCCTGCAGAAAAGCTTTAAGTCAAAAATACTTTAAATAAAGCATAGGTAATCTCTCTGATTAAAACCCACTAAAATTTTCCTCTCCCTGCTATCATCACAAAATTGTCTCCATTAACATTTTTTCCCCCTCCTCCATTGGAAATCGCATAACGTTGGAGATAATAACATTTACAGGAATGATCCATAGTTTGGCTGAGGAAATGATACTGTTCACAAGTGGCAAACTTCTATGAAATTTCAGGCTTGTCATTCTCTCTGGCTTTCATAGCAATACTCACTAATGGAAGTTTCTCCAGTTACTGCTGAATCTAAAATCTTACATCTTCAGAAAAGCACTAAAAAACTAAAGCAAACTAAACTGAAGTATCTGAAATCAGCCTTCAGCATGGAGAGGCCAGGCAAATCTGAAATAATAGATATCATAGATATAGTGGATAGATTACATAAAAAATCTTAGTGGACCGTGATCTTATATGCACCTCAAATTGTCTTAATTACAAAAAGTGTGTGAAACTTAACAGACCACTAAATCAAGACAACTGTCCCTTTATATCTCCACATCACTAGACACTGCAACTGTCTAGTGATGTGTCCAAGGAGGACAACCTGGCTGCAGCAATCTTGCTACATATCTTCTTCATCCAGGACTGTGGTAAATATTGTATTTGAAAAGCACACAAATGAACAAAAATGTAGAAATAGTTTAGTTACCATGTGGCATGTCAAAACGAGTTTCATTTTGCCCATGTGAGGCTCTAGATTGTTTTCACTGCAGGTTTTCATGCTCCAGAGGAGCATCCGTCTCCAGGAGTCTCCTAAGACTGTTAGCAGAAGAAAAATTGTTTGCACACCTGGTGGGTTAACACAATGCTTATTCTTCAAAAACCACCAGCCCATGGAACCACACAATGCTTATTCTGCAGGATCAGGTTAAACATTAACCAAATAGAAGAGCGGGAGAACAACCGTCCCAGTTATGCCAACTCTTCTCCTAACTTGGAAAGAAGCAGCTCATCAGGCTGTCAGGTATGACTTTGGGGTCACCAAATACCAGGAACCACCAAAGAGACCCCCAGGACAGAAGAATATGTGCACAAAGGGGAGTGAACATATGTTAATGATTTTGAGGAAATTATTATCATGTGTATGTTCATTCCAGGAAAACCAACAAAAATGTATATGAAATGCAGTCTATAAACAGGAGCCTTTTCTGTACTCAGCATGTACAGAACTTCAGAGTAAATATGCCCTTGAATAAAAAATTCAGCCTCCTTCTTAATGTTAGATTGCTGTTAAAGAGTTTTACTTCACCGATTTTTGGTAACAAGACCACTGCATTCTGAGGCAAAGCCCACAGGTGAAGTAAGTGAGAAGCAGAGAGAAAAGTATTTCTCTCTGAGGCCCTTATGGGTTGCATTTCTAGGAGATGTCAGTTCAGTCTTGTTGCATTACAGAATTTTCCCTGGAGAAGGTCTCCTGACCATAACCACGTAAGGGGAAAAGAAACAGACATGTGCTATGCACTCGCTTTCTCAGGTAGGTTGTTCTGTACAAGCATGGAAGAAAACATTAAATTTTCTTGCAATCCACCAGACATACTTGACCTGTAAATTCCATTTGCTAGGGTATTGCCTAGGTGACAATTGTTTTGAAAGTTTATATTGCAGATTAACACTCTGGGCCACCATTTATTCAGTAATTCAAAACCAAATCCTGAACATATACCATTGTTCCAGACCCATTGTTACTGTCTTGCAAGCTGCATAATCTATGAATACATTGGCACGCAAAAGTGTGTGCTAATTAATAGATGCCTATCACAACGTGATCCACTTAATCAAATTTTTTCATTGTCTTTGATCCAACCATCACTGGCAGTATTACAATGAACAGTAACTATTCTATCTTATTACCATCCTCCTATGCATGTTAAAAATTTTCATAGCTGCAAAGCATGAATTTTGTTCACAGCTGGGGCTTCTGTACACTGATATCTCCTTTGAGCAGTTTAAAGCAAGAGTTGAAATCTTTCTGCCAAAACTTTTCTTCATTAATTTTCTACACCCTTGAGTGACTTTTTTAGTGGCCTTGGAAATAATTCCTCTTTGTAATGAGCAGGAGGTGCTGCTTCTTTTAGATCAAAATTCCTCTCTTCTTTTTTCTTTTTATTTTTTTATTTTTTACCAAAGCCACCTTCCAGTGCCTGAAGGGAGTCTACAAGAAAGATGGAGAAGAGACTTTTTACAAGACCATGTAGTGACTGAAGCAGGTGGAATGGTTTCAAACTGAGAGTAATTTAAGTTAGGTACTAGGAAGAAATTCTTTACTGTGAGGGTGGTGAGACACTGGAATAGGTAGCCCAGAGAAGTTGCAGATGGCCCGTGTCTGGAAGTACTCAAGGTCAGGTTGGTTGGAGCTTTAAGCAAGTGTCTAGTGAAAGGTCTCCCTGTCCGCAGCAGAAGGGTTGAAACTAGATGTTCTTTGAGTTCTCTTCCAACCCAAACCATTCTATGATTCTATCATTTCAGTAAATAGAATATTCTGATTAATTATTTCCTGCATCAGTCTGCAATGAAACTGGAAATTAAAATGCCAATATATCTTCATGTATTATGAAAAGAACTCCATATAAAAACAAATAGATTTTGCAGCTTTTCTGTATGAGGGCTAAGTGCTTGATCTTTTCCTACTGTTGTGGAAAAAAACACCTGCATCCACAGGCCCTCTTGACACCAAAAATTATAGTCAATGCCCAAGAAAACTGTGTGATCATTTTTTACATCACAGAGTGTGTGTTGTGCTCTTGCCTTAAATTTATTTGATAGATATATTATCTTAGATATATTTTTTTAAGAAGACTAGGGCAGACAGAGCTCCCTGGAGGTGGGAAAAGAGAGGGCTTTGTTCTTCTGCCTGGACCTTCTCAACTTCATGTGTCATCTCAGGGGGAAGCTGTGCCAGCGAAAACAGCATTTGGCTGACAAGACAGAGGTGGACTGCAAGTCTTATACATACCTTTTTTACTTCTGTTCTGCCCTAATTTGTTGGTTGGTACTTTCTTTATTTCAAAAGAATGACACTTCTGGTGTTTTCAATGAAAAACAGGATTTTTGGGTTAAAAAATTCTTCTGGTCTTCCAATGGAAATTCATAGTAAGGTGAATATCTGGGCAGATCCAAGTCAGAGTTTGTAGCAGGTTAGCCTTCCATCCAATTGTCTATAAAGCAATATCTCTTCAGTACTGAAAACAGACATATGATACTTCCTCATCACTTTGCAATTTAATATAAAACATGAACCTCCAATAATGTGATGGTCTCGTAATCTGAGCATGGTGTACTGCAGGTGCTCAAAAGAGGGTCAGTGCAAATTGGAGACAATAACAGCAACAAAAAAAAAAGATGCAGAAAGATGTAGAAAACAAAATGAGAGGACAAATAAAGTCAAGGAACAGGTATTTATTTCTAGGAGCTATAGAAAAAAGCTTTATTTAGGGACTCACTGTTTTGTTTTTTCCCTCTGACAGTTTTTAAAAGAGGAAAATTTTCTTATTGCATCAAATCCAAATAGCAATATCTGAATCTTATCAGCAGCAATCTACCCATATATCATGCATATTTTTGTCCCAGATTTGGCCTGCATCTGCAACTGCATTTAATTTGAACAAGTTTAAAGGACAGAGAACACAACATGAGTGGAAAGTTTAGTTATTAGAAAGAATTTCTTCACTGTGGGGGTGGTGAGGCACTGGCACAGGTTGCTAAGAGAAGCTGTGTATGTCCTGTCCCCAAACACATTCAAGGCCAGGCTGGATGGGACTCTGAGCAACCTGGTCCAGTGAAAGGTGTCCCTGCCCTTGGCAGGTGGGTGGGGACTGGGTGATCTTTAAGGGCCCTTACAACACAAACCTTTCTATGATTCCATGATGAGTCTGCAATCAGCAGAAAGAGGAAGAAATTACCCTGTCTTACTGACATTTTCAAATTAATGTCTGTTCCAAATCAGATCACAAAATGTTGATGTTTCCAAGAGGAAAGTTCCCTCAAAAATTTCAGTCAGGAAATACTGGAAATATGCAAACTTTTAAGGATTTGTAGCACAGTCCAAATCCAAGCAAAATAAATTAAAATTTTTGTTCATATGTTGATCTTATTGCATTCAGAGAGAAAATGAAACTTGTAGACCTTAAAGCCATTTACCAATTTATGAAAAAGAATATCTAATAACAAGCTGAGAGAACCTTTCAGCCTTTTCTCATGTTTCTGTCAAAGAAAGATGATAAGCAGAGACAGAGGCTTACTGAGTCAATTGCTGCAATGGTTAAAATCTCATTGCCTGAAGTGAGAGTTCAGTTCCTAATCCAGAGCCACTGGGAATCATTCAGGGAATCTGACTCCTTGTCAGAGTGACCTCGACATCTTGGTGATGTCGATATGGTTCTCATTATCCTGAGGGTAATAATGAACACTGGAAAGATCCTTTCCATCCCTTTGTTTTAAGTTCTGGCAAAGAGACTCTAGCAAATAATGAAAGGAAAATAGCTTTTTAATCCACCACATTTCTGAAGTGAACATCTAAGTGAGATTTGATAAATTTTTAACTTTTTTAATTCTACCACCTTAATCATGAAAACACAACAATCCAGAGAGACTTTTAACACCATACTAGCAAAGCATTGCAGACTAATCATTTTGCTTTTCCTCTTTTCCCACAGACTGCTGCAAAGCCATGCAGACCCACAAAGGGCTGCGGGTTCCTTTTATCCTTGGTAACCCATCCAGAGCTTAACTTAACACAAATGCTGAAAGATGTTGCACTAACAACAAATGAGATTTACTGGACCAAACTCTGCAGAATACAGCCTCCTTTCTTTGGTGAACATGAAACAGTGGGTTTGAGATAGCCAGAGGTCTAGACTTGAAGATTAATAGAACAAGTAGCAGCAGTCCGTGTCAGCCTGAAGCTAATAAACCACACAGCCACTTTCTGTGGTTGTTGCACTCCTGGTCCTGAAGAGAAAGGATTTTTCAAATTTTCTAGGGGAACATGGCTATGAGATGCACAGCTTGCATCTCATTGCTTATTTCATTCTATGCTAGTACAAATAGCCTCATGGTACTTTACATTACAAAAAGGAGGAACCAGGGAGCCAAACCCACCTCCCAGATGCTGTTCTCCAGCAGTGTTACAGAGAGGGGAACAAGGAGATTTTATCCCCTTCACTTATGGTGTTCAGGTGATATGGCAGAACAGTGTAAAAACCTCTAATTCCTATAGTGCCCCAAGGAGCACCCTGTAGTGTGCCAAAGGCTTGTGGAGAATACACAGTATACAAGAAAACCAAATCTTAAATCCTATTTTGACACCAATACTAAGACATATTTATTTATATTTACTGCTAAGTATCTGACTTAACTGAACTAGTCATGAATAAAAATCCTAACAGGATAGGACAAAAATGGGGAAAAGAGAGTCATATAACTAGGTACATATGCTACATTAGTGTCTGACTGTACACGGACCCTGCAAATAAGGTGTTTCCCAATGTCCTTCTAGAGCTATGACCACCTGCTGAAACACTTTTGGGCATGTCTTGCAGCTAAATGTCTATCTGGAACTAGAGGAACTTGTCTGCTGTCACATTGTCACATCACAACTCTAAACTTGGCTAATTTAACTTAAATGGTGGCCACTAAATGCCAAGTTTGTTTAACAACTGCATCCTTGGAAATGGAGAAATGCTAGTGTTTCGTTGTATAAAGGTCATGAAAAAATGCAGGTGATTCTTAATGGTGAGAGAAATAAGCTATGCTTTTAAAAGCTAGAGGTAAAAACTGAACCAGCCGCACAACTGAAAAAGCAAAAGGAAATCCTCAAGTTTAGTTTGTGTTTTATTAACAGTCAAATCATTGGAAATAAATGCACATACAAAAAACAAAAAAAACCCTCAAGAATGTCTGTGTGAAGTTATTGCAGCAATGCTGACAACAAAATCAACTAGTTAATCAAAACCAAAAATTCCAAGTTATGCTGTCCTTTGGAAAGAACCTTGCCCCTTCTTTTGAAAGCACAAAGAAGGAGAAAGTTATCAAATGTTAGAGGGAAACTGCATGGCTTTTGAGCAATTTTAAATATATATGCATTCTCTTGCAGTAGGTGAACATGTGGGTTTTTCTGGCTTTCAATTTTTTTATTATGGTTTTCCTTCCCACAGGATCCTAAAATGTAAAGTTCTTTACCTGTGAAAGTTAAGTAATTAAAAAAAAAAAAAAAAAACAAAAAAAAAACCTTCTAATAATCACTAGGCAACTAAAAACAATGGTAATATATGTATTCAGTGGCTAGCAAAAGTCTGCTGAATTTTCTTTGATTTTTTCCTGTAAACAGGTAAGAATCCAAAATGATATGACATCTGGCAACAAATAACATAAGTCTAGTCTGTACAAAAAGGCCTGGTAGCTCTCCTGTTTATTCATTTTGTACTGGTTGTTTTTGTTACCTAGAGTTTTATTTTCAGGATGGTAAAGCTGTGGTGCAGCCCAAAGACTGCTCCAGTTTGCCAGGCAGCACATCGGCAACCAAAGATGAACACAAAATGTCTGAAGACACCCTGTGGAAATAAGCCTTTCTCCAAGAAAATTGCAAGACAAATGTCTGGATTTTTGTTTATCCTTTAGAAGTCACTAAGTTTAAGTAGCCAAACAGATGAGAGGAAAAGAGATAAAATTTACAAGTAAATCCCTTGCAGACAGGCAGTGGGAGCAGAAATACACTCTAAGAGATCACAGGGAGTTACGACTTGACAGAGAGAGAAAAAAAACGATTGAGATAAATGCTCACAAATTGTGCACATTGCTAGCTAAGAAGCCCTCCTATTCCTCATCATCCTCACAGTTCCCTTCCCTTCCCTTCCCTTCCCTTCCCTTCCCTTCCCTTCCCTT
>VXAC01005622.1:0-30224 GCA_013399225.1 Rhipidura dahli | reverse complement strand
CCTTCCCGAAACCTTCCCTTCCCTTCCCGAAACCTTCCCGAAACCTTCCCTTCCCTTCCCTTCCCTTCCCTTCCCGGAAAATTCCTGGAAACTTCCCTTCCCAGAAACTTCCCTTCCCTTTTTCTATACTGACACATTTGATCAGGCTTCAGAATTTTCTGAAGGAAGTTGGATGCATTTGTAATTCCAGCAGCCTTAAACAGTAACAGAGCAATTAGATTGGCAAATTGTGCCAGCCCCTGCAAGGTTGCAGAAACTGTAGTGCTTAGACTGGTGCCTAACAAGCCAACACATGTGAAAAATTTACAGTGGCAATTATTTCTTATAGAAAGAACAAAGTTTCTCTCTTCTTACTGACCAAGAACCCTCCAAAGTTTCCTTTCCAAAGTAAGTTAAATTAAAATCTCCTCACAGATTGCATCAGGCAACAATGAAAACTCCTGTAGATTCAGGACTAATTTTATATCACATATGCATTCATCTGAAGAAGTTCTTGCATTTGTCTGTAATGTTGGGAACTGTCCAGAACTCAGTGGTATCTGGTAGAGACTGCAGTGGAATCAGGGTTATACTGAGTTGTTATGAGTTTCTTTCTCTCTCATTACCCACCCTGTTGAGCTATGCCACACAGCTGGGGTGGAAGCAGGGGAGTGTGATGAAAAGGCTTTGATTTCTTCCCAGTCCAAATGCACTTCTATGTACAAAAAATTTTTTTTGTCCAAAGAACTCAGAGGATAAATCATCTCACATATTTCCAGAAGGTAAAAAACAATCTAGGATTCAGGCATCTTTTTGTTTTCTTGGCTTTTCCAATTCACTAAGAAAGACATTGCAAAGAAACCAATCCCCTTTACAAATATTTTCTCCTCTCTCATGCAATTAGCAAAAAATAAATATATCTTAAATATATATGTATATAATATAATATTTTTTATATATATATAAAAGCAGTATATCAGACTCCTTGCAAGAAAACCAAGAAACAGCTACTATGTTTACACTTCACTTATGTACTAGATTTTAGGAACTGTAGAAGAAAACAATCATTGAAAATTTTATTCACCTTTTATTGCCTCAAAATTTTTATAATATCTGCAACATCTTCCATATAAATGACCTTTTTTACTCCCCCTGCAAGTCTCAAATCATCATCTGAGGTATGCTGCAATAAAGCATGATACTAAAGCATGGGCATGTGGCCCTTGTGAGGCGTGCAAGTGTTAAGAAAATGTGTTTGTTTTAACTGCACGTTCTCTGATGAACAATGAACTGTTGTAACAGAAAATAAGACTTTTGTGTCTCATTAGACCACATCAGAAACAGCAAAATACAGGGTTCTTAGTAGCAGGTCATGCACAGACTACACCTGCTAGCTGCCTGGAAACTGATAAGCAGATGATCCCTTGATACCTAATCCAACATTGAATCTGCCAAACAACAATAACCAAAAAAACCCCACAAGAGATTACTGAACACCCAAATATTTGTTCATACACTGCTAAAGCAGGTGGGGCAGAATTTTAGCTGGTGCCTCGATGGTTATCAGCTGTAATACTCAGTACAATCTGGCCTGAAGGACTGGAGCTTGACAAAGTTTAGGTAACACACCTTGGCCATCAGGGCTGAAAGCCCTAAAATGATCAGCATTTGTGCATACTTCTGTTTCCCTGTGTTACAATTCTCTCCACGGGATATATAGTAGCTTTCAAGTATTTTAACTATTACAATCTTACATTTAGAAAAGCCAAGAAAATAGGCAAATGAGGTGGGTTTTTCCCACTTAACTGATGAAATGCACCTAAAAGAAGATATGAGACAAGTGGTGGAGATGAAGAACAGAATCACATAATCCCAGAGGTACCTGAAGTGTCAGGAGGGAAACAGCAGGAAATCATACTTTTACTTTGAGTTCTAGTTTCTACTGTTTGTTACTTAGTGTAATAGATGAAAAAAGAAGTTTACTAGTAATAGAAACTGGTGGTATTTTAAAATTGTAAGACCAATACTATTGTTTTGCCCTTAGTGACAATAACAAATTGGAAGGACCACAGTTTTCTAATGTTTATAAAACTTCAAGGGAAGGTGGGGTTTGGGGGGAGGAATTGTATCTGCCACTAGGCTCACAATTCAGAAAGAACCAATTACACAAAATGGAGACAGGTATGCAGTAGATTTTAGTATCCTCTCGATAACGTGGCAGGTCTCAGTAAAGGGAGTAACAATTTCATTGAAATATATGATGTGGAACTAGAGGAGTGGTATTTTGCCTCCAAGTCCTGGGCCATTAGTATATTTGGGATGGAAGACAGTGCTTAACAGTAACTCTTATATTATAAAATCTCTTGCCATAGGAAAAAAAAAGATAATATTTCTTTATCAAAGGGCAGTACTGATTCTTTATGCTGTCCAAAGTCTATTTTCAATGAAGCTGCCAGAAGAAGCAGAGGCACATTAATCCTGTGGGGATAAATTTCCAAAGATGTGGCTCTCAGCAAACATTTTGGTTTAACATATGACCACCTTTTTGAAGGCAGAAATTTTTCCATGTGTTTTGAGAAAGCACAGCAAAATCAAAAGTCACAGCAGTTTTGAGTTATGCTCCTTCAGAAAGGAAGAAATTTCCTTTGGCTCATAGAAAGTTTTCCAATACAGATGCTTTTCCTGGAGCTTTGACAGCAGAGCTGTGCCTCTGAATTGTAAACATAGCTGCTGCTTTGGCCACCAGAAATTTGGTTCAAAAATAGAAATACTTTTGAATAATATAGTCTTGAATTGTAATACCCTGTGAGTTATTGGAAAAGATGCAGATACAATTGGAATCCATTCTTTCACATATGCTCAGAAACCACAGCAACAGTAATTTTTTTTCCTCAAATGCTTTTAAACTCAATCCAGCCATTGTTTAGTGATTTGTAGGCTCTGCAAAAAAAGCAGATGGTGTGATTTTACCATTGCTTATTTTACCAGCCAATTTTATTTCACTATTAATTTATATCCTTTCTCCTGCTTGTTGCATATGCTCGTTTCCTGAGGTTATTCTGTAGTAATTTTCCAGGGCAGGGAAAATTTCTGTTATGTGTGGATGGTGCTGAACACTGGGTGGCTGCACCCCTAGGGCAGGCAGAGCTTAGACACTAAACAATCTTTTGGTGCCATGTGCTGTTTTGAGTCTCTTGAGGTGTAGCTTCAAGTTTTTTAACCACTGTAGTTTTTTTCCCAGTTATGTGACCCAGGAGACAGAAGAGAGAATTTCACTTGGTGGATTTCAGGAGAAGGTGCCTAAGGAGCAGCAGGAACAGACAGATATGGTCCAGATAGCCTTCCCCAGGGAAAGAAAAAAGTGAAAGGACATGGGGAAAGCAAGGAAAGCTGTTGACCATCCTCTCAATGGTACAGGCAGTAAGAGGTGGTACTGAGGGGCCACATGCCTGTGCTTCAGTATTGCATTCTCTGTAAGCCAAGGGATAAATGGAAGTCCTCTAAGCCACATCTCTACTGTTCTAGTGAAAATGCTGTCACTTGTTGTGGAAATAGATTCAAACGAACAGAGAAACTCATCCTAGTTACCTATCCAGGGACAATTCAAGCCTTTGACTATAGAGAATTAAGATTTGAATTGGCCCACTCACAGAATATAAGGGGAGAGTACTAAGTAATAAAACCACAGTTCATCTTCCAACTTGTGGGAACAAGTACATAATTTCTGGTTTAAACACTTTTTCCTAAGCAAATTTTTCCTGAGAAACCAGATCATGACTTTTTAAAATGTCCCTGTTGTATCATTCAGCTCTCTTTTCCTGTTCCTTTCCAGTAAAATTTAAGAATTGGTATACACACACAGAGGAGCTGTTTCCTTTTTATTAGTCTTAATGCATCTCATTTACTTATACACAAACAAACAAACCACCACCACCACCCCAATGTCAGCTTTGATCAGCCTTTGCACTGTACTTCTCCCACTGGACACCTTAATCTGTAGGTCCTCATTTTCTGCTGTGTGGTCTGTGTGTCAGCTACATCACACCATCATGATGAACTGCTGTCGTAGGGATCAGCTGCTCCATTTGTACATTCTATATAAGGAAAAGGAACACTTCAGAGTTGTTATTTGACGTGTAAACTTCTTGGGAATTACTGGATGAAATGAGCTGAATCTGTAGGTGGACTTTTCCTCTGTCTGCTGAGGTACTTGCTGTGGCATTAATAACCCATGAATGGACTATAAAATTCTTCAATTCCCTGGAACTGCAGCCTGGGAATTGTCATATGCACGTATCTGACCTGTCAGTGTGTTGCTATGTTGCTCCTTTATGAAGAACAAGCTCAAGAAGAAATGTCCATCGTGTTTTGGAGTGGCAGCACAACAGTCTGGCAGGTGAGAAATGATAGAAGCAGCCCAAACAGCAACACCTGCCCTGTGAGAAGCAAAGTAAAGGGTCACTGCTGTCAGTCTGAGCACGTCAGCACAGGTCTCCCACCCAGTCAGAGCCAGGATTAGATGGTGACACCTGACATAAGTGCACAAGCACCCACAGTGCTTCAGAGGATGAAAAATGGAGGGACATGCCAGATGGCAAATCCAACCAAGAGAAACCACAGCAAAAGCTACCTAAGCTGCCAGCAGCCAACAAACTCTGCTTGTGAGCTGTCTCTCTTTTCTCTCTTTTAGGGGCATTTTATTTTGACTGTTTATTGTTCAGAGTTAGCATAAAAAATCCTCATCTTCAGTTTTCCACAGGTATGTCTAACAGCAACAAGAAAAGTGACAAAGAGCCTTATTGCTAAGTAACTCTGCTAAATGAAAACTTGCAAAGATTATATAGAATAAGTTGTTAATGAAGCTTCAGTCAGGGAAAGCTGAAATAGCAGTGATCTAAACAGAAGAAATATCAACTAGAGTAAAAGGAGGAATACCAGCAATTAGCTGAAATTTGAACACACCCTTTGGAAGGATCTCAGAGACCTGACCAAGCCCAGTGAGCATGTGCTTGTGTGCTGACACACAAAAACTGCTCCAAAATAGTCTAAAGCAAATGGAGCATCTGCTGTAAGCTTGGGGTTGAAGGGAACAGCTTCACAGGAGTGAACCAGAACAGTTCTACCAGAGAATACCTTGAAACTTAGGAGGCAAAGCAGCATGGTAGGAGGTGTGTGGTAAAATGCCTTCATGGGTAAATGAAAAACTATTCACACTGAGCTGCTGGACGAGACAAAGCCACCAGATTCCTTTCTGATTGTTTCTGAAGAGACTGATGTAAGAAGCACCCAAAGGTGTTTAAGCGAAGGAGGGATAGACACTGCTGAGTGCTGTCTGCACAGAAGTTCAGTGGCTGAAGAATGATGAAGGCTTCAGAGCCTGCAGACTAAGATGAAACTGAGCAGAGGACTTCTGAATATCTAATTTTGGTCTTAGACACTTCTAAAGAAAGCTAAGCACATAAATACTTTTTTAAACATAGTTCTCCTTGCGACAAAAAGGCATCACTATGGGATATCATCAGGTTTTGTGAAGGTTTTAGAGTTTACTTCTGGTATGTGATACAAAATGCAAGCTGGAGAAAACTCCACAAAGAAGAGCAGAAACCACAAATGTGAAAATAGGTGAGACCAAAATCTGCCCCACAACCAGAAATACTTGCGGAGATTGAATGTTCTTTGACACATTGTGTAACACACTGCAGCAAAACATTCAGTTGCTTTCAGGACTCTAAACAGTATGAAAATAGAGTTATTTTTTTAAAAGATGAAGGGATATTTTTTATTAATTTGTAAAGTAAATTTTTATCCATCTGACTGCTTGTATATGGAAGTGCCTTATTCAAAGTGGAACTGGGTCACTTTATATTTTGCTTCAAAATAAATGTCCTTTAATTTTTTTTCTGTGAAGGATATAAGGGTGGGATAAGAGGAAGATGAAAAATTAACACCAACTCTTTGAAATGTAAATTGCCTAATAAAAGATTATCAGTGATAACAGTTGATTTGTGGAGTGTGATGGTGCATCATGGAAATGGTTTTTGAAATGCTGATGCACACAAGTATCTAAAATAGGTTTTTATTTCTATAGCATGTCCAACAGATTTTGTCTTCCCTTCCCTTTTCAAGTATGTCATTGCATGCTAAGATTGGCAATTTATTCAATATGGAAAATTAATGACTTCGAAAGAGAAAATATGTAGGTGATAGAGAGGCATGGCTTCTGCAGTAAACATTAAAAAACCCTACCAGTACTGTTCTCCAGACTTTGATTGGTAAAAATTCCGGGCAGTAAAACAAGCTTTCTAAAGTTCCCATAAATTTTTGGAGGTTCCAGATTATGCCAGCACTTCAGGGTTTCAGATATAAATTATTAAGTTGGAAAAGAAGGAAGAAACATCTTGTAAGAAACTGTTTTCTTTTCAGATTACTGTCAGACTTAACAATATTACCACTATTCATATAAAATGTAACCAGTGTGACCTGTTTTGTTATTAAATTGTCTGATAATGATAGCAAGAGATGAAATCCTAGTTGCAAACAGTCAGTATTGATTTTGAGTTTACTGAAAATTTTATATATTTGTCATTGTATTTGTATGCATCGCAGGGTTGGTTCTGTCTTTGGGATTATGCACATTTTTGGCAGTTGCCTAGACAATATTTATATGTTCTTCCAACTACCTCAGTGCAATTCTCTAATTGTTCTACAAGAAAATCAGGTCTGGGTGAGACGGAGCAGTAACATCACGGCTTGGTGCAGGCTGGAGGGGTGCTGGGATCAGAGCATTGCCCCCCAGGACCATCCCACTGCCTCAGCCAGGGTGCTCAGGTGCCCTGCTGTATCACCAGCCTTCTGTGCAGCCAGTGCAGCTGCTTGTCACAAACACCCTCTGGGCCATGATAGCCCCCCGAGGGAGAGCCCCAACTCATTCATGGTGACATCAAGACACAGGTGATGTCCCTTTCTCTCATCCGTATCAGCACGTGCCCTCTGCTGAGTTTTATCTCAGAAATACATACAAGCAGGAAGAGACAAAACTTCCCATAACCTAAGGAGCAAGTGTTAACTGAGCTGTCCTCCAGCCACAGCTTCTGAGATTGCACCCTTTGTGTGCCTGAGGACTGAATACCAAGCTGGAGGTTTGCAATACTGAGTCAGCATGCCTGGGCTTTTCAGAGGCACTGAAACTGATGCTCGTTTTTATACTTAACACATTTGAAAGGAAGGAGAGAAGAGCCTACATATGATACACAGACCCCAGCTAGCTAATTTTGTCAGGTCTAGTGGGAGTAACAGCAGAAAGAGAAATAGCTTGGTTTGGGCACGCTCTGACAGTGATAAAGTGAGACAGGATGTCCCAGCAGAATCAGCTGCACAGAAGACTCCCAGATCATGGTCCCAGCTGAAGACAGTGTGAAGTGAAGCTCAGAGCTGGATCCCTGCCTTACAGGGAGAGACTACACTATGGGGAGGGGACAAGTTAGGGTGATGTGGGGGCTGAGAAGGAAAAGAAAGTGGAGAGAGAGGGAACTGCCCTTTGCTGTGATAGTAGAGCTGATTTGATCCACAACAGTCATGTGGTTCTTAGTGACAGAAAATCACATAGACATAACCTCCTCAGCAATTTCGATTGATCTGCTAAAACAACCCTCTAAAACAATATTATTACAAAACTCTACAACTTGGAAATTTCTCAGTGAAATCTGCTGTGGTCTGGAAGCACAGAAAATATAAGGGACATGGTGAACATTTACAGCAGTGCCCTTCTAAAAAATCCTTATTTTCTTACCCAGACTACTGTATTGTGTATTTCTAGTGCTGAACTCCCCAATTTGAACCTGTAGGAAATGGATGAAACAGATTCATTTTCATCCTAAAGTGAGGGAGCTCTCATACACATCGTGAGTTCACCTCAAGGTTCCTTTGATCAAAAGGAATATGTAACCAAGTGCATAACACATCAGAGGGTCCTCTTCTCTCTCCTGACTAGAGAAAGGTGCTACTGCTAGTCAGCAGTTACAGAAAGCAAGATGCAAGTAGTGCAGAAACTTCCCCATCCCCTACATGTCACCCACAGTAAACAAAAAAAAAAAAAAAAATAAACCAAAGAAAAAAAACAACAGCAACAAAAATTAACCCACAAATAAAAAAAAACCTATGAAATTCGGACTTTTTGAATAGGTACTATGTGTACCTGACACTTCAATTAAGTCAAATAACTCAAACACTTCAAATAACTTGTAAAAGAGCTATAACAACTTAAACATACATTTCTAAAAGAACTTGTGACTCAATGTTGATTCTGTATTTTACAAGCAGAGTGATGACTGGCTTGCATCCACACTGAACTTCTGAGTCTGTGACTGTTTCAAGATGGAGAGTTTAGTGTACAATAAGATAGGAAGTATGTTTCATATCTGAATGTCATTATGTCACTTCTTCAATCACATAAACTCTTTTTTCATATTCTTAAGACTGTCTTCACATATATTTCAGTCACTTATGCACTATACCACAAAGGTTTTCTCTGAAAACACTTTCTTAGAAAGAAAAACCTAGAATTTCTATTATTTCTATTTAATGAATTATAGAGGTTATTCTTTGACACACAGAATGAATAAACCTATTTTGGATAAAAAATTTTACCTGAAATTTTTACTTGCTTTCCTCTACTGTGATATGACAGGTGTTTTCACATAATTTTTATTACAGAAATTTGATTTTATTTTCTGTAAGTTCACCTTGCTTTGTGAACTCAGGCACAATATTATTGCAACTGAAGGTTTGGTAACTTCTTTCCCACAAAGGAAAATCTTGCCTCACCCTTGATACCTACAGGGCATCCATTCAGGAGAGACAAGAAAGACATGGACCTGTTCGGTCAGGTCCAGAGGAGACCCATGAAAATGATCAGAGGGCTGAAACATCCTTGCTAGGCTGAGAGTGTTGGAGTTATTCATCCTAGAAAAGAAAAGGCTCTGGGGAGACCTTGTGTTGCTGCCTTCCAGTACATGAACAGGGCTTAAAGGAAAGGTGAAAATAAACCTTTTACCAAGGCCTGTAGAGACAGGAAAAGAAGCAATGATTTTCAGCTGAAAGAGGGTAGATTTAGATTGGATACATGGACATATTTTTTATGATGAGAATGTATAGGCACTGAAAGAAGGTTGCACAGAGAGCAGTGTGTGGATGTTCCACTCCTGGAAGTGTTCAAGGCCAGCTTGGACAGGGCTTGGAACAACCTCATCTATTGGAAGGCGTCCCTGCCCATGGCAGAAAGCTGGATGAGATGGCCTTTAAAGGTCCCTTCCAAGCCAAACAGTCCTGTGATTCTATAACTTCCTGATAGATTTAAATCATACAACAGGGTATTATTTTCCTACATAGACCACTGTGCATGAGGAAGTAAGAGGTATGAGGTAAGAGTCAGGTTTGTGCACTCCACATTCCACATTCCTTTGCTCAGCCATATGGGGTGCAAACCCATACCTCCTATCCCCGGTGCTTCCCGTCCTTTTGTGTCACCTCCAAAGACCTTTTACTCCAAGGCTCTCTCAGATGTTATTTCTTCTCTGCAGTCCTGTACTTTTACTGATCTTTCATTCCAGCCCTTAGTTCACCACCTTTTCCTGGCACCCTTGGCCACTTGTCATACTTCTCCCCTGACTCATTAAATCTCTGTCCCACAAAGTGCTCAGCTCAGATGTCCAGCTTGGGGTCTGACAAATACTGTGTAGTTCAGCCTCAATGAATGCATACGCTGCTTATATGCTCCAGATGAAAGGTCTTGCTGGGTTTGGCAGCCTCAGTCAGGCCCATGAGGACTTCTACCCATCTTTCATGGAAACTACAAACAGCTCAGAGGAGTTTCTTCACTCTTAGTAAACCTAATCTGAAACTCTGAGCTGGTTTTAAGGTTACTTCATCAACCATTCTGCTTACTGCAGACCTGTAGCTACGAACAATGCCATGAAGCAGCTACCTGAGGAGGCTGGATGTTATTGCCATCCTCACCAAAAGGCTTTCAGGTGCCTTGAAATCTGCAGCCCAACATGAAGCCAAGACAAACTCTTTCCTCCTTTTTTGTAAATACTCAAAACACTCTAAGTCTTCATTAAACCTTCTCACTTCCCAGGTGGTTATTTTCCCTGTTTTCAATGATTTTTTTTAAATTTAAAACAGGATGCCCAATAACCAACCTAAAGTAGGTATTAGACAGTTAATCTGCAGCAATACTAGTTGTGGTATGAAGAAAAGTTCAGGATTTATGAGCCCTTCATTTTTCTGTTTCAGTAGCAAATCATGGCATCTTAGTTGACGGTTAAACTGCAGACTGTGGTATCAAAAAGAGTTCAGAACCTATAAGCCCTTTATTTTTCTGCTTCCATGGCAGATGATGGCATATTAGTCCACTTCTAAACAATACATTAGAAAAGAAATGGCATCTTTATTCAGCATTTCAACAATAAACCGATGAACTCTCAAAAAGAAATGCAGTCTTAATAGGTATGAAAATGATCATTATAGTGAACCCAACTTGTTAAGAATTTCCACCTAAAGGCATTTTCAATATCAGTTTTTCTCTATTAGCAAATGTTGACTTTTTAATGAGATAATTTCTGCATTCTCTGGTGGTGCTATTTCAGTTTGCCTCTAATTATAAACTCAGTATGTCACAACACAGCCTGAGGGGGACTCCACCCCCATCCCCCCACCAAAAAAAAACCCCAAACAAAAAACCAACAAAAACGAATAAGGAAAAATCTACAGAGAGACAAATTTATCAATAGTTCCGTTAAAAATATCAAATACAAACTCAAGGCTGAGGGAGAAACCAGCAGGCACAGTTTCACAGTTTCATTTTGTGCTGAAAGAAATACTAATATGTCCCCGGACTTACTATATTTAAACCTTGCTTGCATGCCTGGGGGTTTCACTTGCAGAAATACAGTGCTATCACCTCAAACCTGCAGCACAGGAGCTCCAGTCTTAGGAACATCTCTGTCAGTTTTCCACAGTGAGAAGGAATGAGAGCACAGATACATTGTGGGCATTGTAGGCCAGATGGGGAGCGTGTTTTCAAAAAGAATTTACCAATTGCCTTTACACACATTGGTTCATGCCAAGGAGCAGGCTCAGACCAGAACAGCTGTATTCCTTCTGGATGATTCTGGGAAGTTCAGTGCTTTCCACAGACTGACCTAGTGCCCTCCAGCCACTGCCAGACGTTGAGGTCAGAGGATGAGACTAGCGCTTCTTTGGAACAACTTCACCACCGCCTCCAAAAAATGTCAGCGTGCCAGCACCAGCACCATGGCAACAACCTTGTTAGCTTCTAAATCACACTTCTTGGGAGCTCAGACTGAGCTGAAGTGTAACATGACCGCAAACAACTGCAACTCTGACAGCATAACTACAGCACTGAGAATGTTTTCCTTGACCTTAAGCAGATTTTCTATTCCGCTGGGAAGTACTCAGAACTTTAAAAACCCAATTGATTAACAGAGCTTCTTTACAGAAGGAACAGTTCTCCTTGCAGTTGTGCAGTTAGCAATAACAGTGAAAGATGGAAAGATTACAGGAAATTATCGGTGAACAACTCAGTGTTTTGCCTAAACCACAAGGCAAGAGGAGAGGGAGGAAGAGCAGGATAAATTGACTGGGAATACATTTATATCAGTAAGAAAAAGATGTGTAACTCAAAAAGGAGTCAGAAATTGAAAGCATCCCAGAAGTTACTGTTATCACAATTTCTAGCCAGTTCAAATGTGGAGCTTGATCATGTTTTTAAAGGGATTACACAAATAACTGTCTGTGAATGCAGCAAATTGGACTATGCCTCCCAGTAAATCTCTTTAACTTATTTTCTCCTAAGCTCCCCTGAGAGAGATGTACTCTGGGTTAGTGTGAATATCATGAAAGAAGAAGATTTGTTCCCACCTAGATCCTGTGTTATCACTGCCTTAGCAGGTGAGGATCAGCACAATTCCTTCTTGTCAAAGACTCCTTTGAGGCCAGGAAGGGAAGGACAAGACAGTCTGAGCAAACTGATCAGTCCCCACTGTCCTTTGTCACGTAGCTCTTTTCATCACCTGTCAATATAACAGTAGATGCTTATGTTAAAGTCTTCCCTATTTTTTATGGAAGAATGGCAACTAAAATCAGGGTGTTTTAGCAGCATATATATATGGAAGATTACATGGTTATCATCGTAACGTAACAAGATACTATTTTTACATAAAAACACTTCTATTGAATGTGGCAAGCAACACTGCTGTGCATGCAGCCAGAAATGTGTTTACCTGCTGATAGTGAAGGCTTAAAAAGATAGATGTAGCTGCCTGAAATTCACTATTTCTCACTCTATTCAAAGGGCTGGAAAATGTTTCACAAAAAGGAAAGCCTACACTATCCCCTTCTTTGAAATGTAGGGAGAAGTGAGAGGATCATGCTCCTTCACCCTTACTGCAGAATTAGTAGACTCCTACTCTGGAGACGGGAGTACAATATCCCTGGGTATGGCAGGGACCAACACTACCAACACTGTCCTGTCCAAAGTCACAAAACAAACTGATGAAGTCAGAAACCTCACACTCATCCTCAAGCAGCACAGCTTTCCACACACTTTTTTTACTTCCCTGCAGCTGATTCCTTTTTAGTTCATCTAAGAGTGTCTCTTATTACTTACCACCAATCCTTATCATGGGCTTTTCTTTAGCAATGCCAGGTGCTCAGTTTGGTTAGTGCTCCATAGGAAATAGCTCCAGATCATGTCAAGAAGGACAAGTGGTGCAGGTGAACCATCCTTAAGTAATGAAAAACAGAAGGCTGCAAGCTTAGCATCACTGGGAAAAGGTTTGACATAGCACAGCAGAGGCTCCTGAACAAAATAAGTTTGAGATCATCTGTACATTCTGTCATTTTTCCACCAAAACTCTTGTCATTTAATTTTAAATACCTCAAAGATATCACTCTTTTTTTTTTTTCCAAGAAGGAAACTACTCTTAAAAAATAATTAAAAAACCTGTTAGTACTATATGAAAGTTATGAGAAGTAAAAACTCATTTGTATGCCTATCAGACATCATATTTGGACACCAGGCACTTCAACAGAAACTGTCTTACTGACAAACATACACAGTCATTGCAAACAGAAAGAAAATGAGAAATGGCTGAGAAGGGAGAAAATATGTGTCTTCAGACTTTAGCAAATCCAACACCAACTTCTGGTAATGACACCATCCCTTTAATAGAAGCCAGGTTACAGACTGGGACCACATTCATCATTTACACCTGGAAATAAACTGGGAAGATAAGATGCAAACCAAAAATCAATGGAAATTTTATCTTATCTCTCAGTACAAATCCAGAGAATACCAAGTGACTTTGGGTTCAGGATGCCCTCCAATTCTATTATGAGAAGCTCAGACTGTTTAGAGCTGCCACAGTGGCAACCCTTTCTCCATCCACACAAGACCCCTCAATACCCACAGTAACAAAAAAGTGTATAGATGAACACTTTATCTCATTTTTGACATCAGGTGTTTGAAGAACTCAGTTCTGGGGAGAGATAAATCTTCCTAGTTATATCCATCACTATTAAAGACACTATGAAAAATAATTTTAGACTTGCCTTTTATTTAACAATTCAGAGTTACTTCTTAGATCTCCCTCAAAGAAAACTTTTCAAGCTTAAGGACAGAGGGAGAGATCTTGTCCTTCCTCCTTTTCTGCAACAGAGATTTTATGAAATGAACTCAGTTATTAGGATAAATACTAGGCGTAGGGTGCTGGAGTTATGGAAGCTGCTGCAGAAGACTTACTGAAACCGATAGCCTATTGATCTGGTAAGTGTATGAAGACTGATATTAAAAATTACAAACTTCATATGAAGGGACAGAGAGAAGTTGGAAAATTGCTGTTCCTACTGTATTCTGAAAAGCTTTTGTCAGCTGCACTAGCGATTGCTTCATGTAATGTCCATCAACATGACAATAAATATTTTTATCTAGGTTTCTTTCACAGATGGCAGTATGAAATAATAGAAATATTTTGTTAGAGGCTTTTTAGCTGTGGCAGTGGTGCCCCCTACATGCCAAGACATAAAGTCAAAGCACCAAGTGTCTCAGCCAGATTTGTCACTTTCCCCTACATTGTATTTTTCCCTACTTCAGATTGTTTCCCTTCCAACTGCACTTCACCTATGCCTCAACTTTAAATATAATTTTACAACTTTTGTGCCAAAACTGACACAACAGCTCAGCCAACACACTAGATAAAATAACACTCAGCCTATGGGAATGCTTTGTCATTGCTGAGCAAAATTAAAAGTTAGAGGAAATCACACTTACAATAGAAGCAGAATTTTTTGTCAAAAGGAGAACTGGGAAATTAATAGCTGATTGAGACAGACAAAAAGAAGCACACGTAACAGGTTTGAAAATCAGCTGCCAGATGTGAAAGGTGAGAAACAAAATGTACACAGAACATGATGATCACTCACTGGACAAGAAGCACTGGGAATAATTCCCCCAAAGAGAGATTTGTAGTAAAGTCAGTAGGTTTCAACAAGGGCATCGAGGATTCCTTGGTATTAGTGAATGTTTTGACACTGAGATCAGAAGGATCTGAAGTTTGATGCCTGGAGGCCTGGAATTCCTCTCAAGACTCTCATTTTTACATAACAAAATTATCTTGTTAGAGCAGAGATCAGACTATTGCATTTTTCTGAGCCAGCAGCAGCAGCAAGAATATCTCTGGTGAAAGTAAAATATGACTTTAGTGTATATAAAGCTGTATATATAATATGAAGTATACATAAGTGGCAAGTGTTTACTCCACCATAATTTTAATTTACATCAGCCATGGCACATAATGGTCATTCACATTCAGCAGTGAGCAAACACATCATGTTTGGTGCCAGGTAGGACATTTTTAAGGCTGCAAAAGCTGCCAAGAACTGCAAAAGGAGGAAGTTTATTTTTCCAGTTCACCCCTTTTCTACTGTGGAAAGTTCTTATCTCCCCACTGGGAGAAACATCCAAGTTGTTATTGTAATAAATACTGGTTTACAAATCACGGATGAATTTTAACAATTTAGAGTAAATTCATGGTATTTGTATACTCCTATTGTCTCAGATTATTTTACTTTTAAGGTTCTCTACCAAGATAAAAGGCTACCCTGTCCATGTCTTAAATTCAAGCAGCAACATGATTTCCTTGTACCTAGCATTTCTTAGAGGTTGCAAGATTTAAAAACATGTTATATTTTGATTAGGAGTTTGATACACTAGATGCCTCCATTAAGTTGCAGACACTTCTGGTGTGTCTAGAGAATGACCCAGCAGTGTTGCACAGTTGACATAATGCTATAAATGTTAATATTTTCTACTGTAAACCAGTTCTGCATCTTGAGGCAGGCTTCAGTCTGCTCCGTGTGCAGTTCCTTCCTTTGGAGGTAACGTGAGCTGATGCCCACAGATCAGTGCTGCTGCCAGGTCAGAACACAGGGATGCAAGAGAGTGAACAGGACTATGCTCACACACAGACATCTTCCTGCACTTCCAAAGCCCAAACACCTCAAGCAGTCTGTTGTAGGCTGCTCAGCAGGACTAGGGTACTGGATCTGAACCCCATTTAGATGTCACTTTATAATGAGCAGCATCTAAGTAGTTATTAAAACTGGGGAAAAAAGGAATTGAAATGCCATTATAATTTGCTCCAGTTAGGGCAAGCTGTATCTGCCAGTATGTGTCTGACAAATAACATCATGCAGCACATTTGTTTTTAAAAATCTCCAGATCTGATATATTTCTTACTGAAGGAAAGTTTAACACTTTCAGCAGCTTCTGTCCAAAATAAGATTTCCATTTAGAGAGATGGAAGTACCTGTGGCTCTCAATAAAATAAAATAAAATAAAATAAAATAAAATAAAATAAAATAAAATTAAATTAAATTAAATTAAATTAAATTAAATTAAATTAAATTAAATAATACAATAAAATAATGCCTGTCAATTTCGGTTGCAATAGTCTTGAAATTAGGTAACACTGGTGCAGAGTTCTCTGTACTTTCTAAACATTTTAGAAAAGAATGGAATCATGACTGGGGAAGGAAGAGTGAAGCAAAGCAAAAGATGATACAAGACTGTGTCAGGTGCAGGTGTCCAATATGTGCAGTTGTGGTATTTAAGAAAGGGTAAAAACACCACAAGATGGAGGGGGAGAGAAAAAGACAAGGAAGATATGTAAAACAAGATCATGGACACTGAGCACTGAGATGAAGGGGCAGGAGGAGGTGTCCCATGTCAGAGCAGGTGTACACTCTTCATCCCGTGGAGAGGAGCCCATGCTGTAGCAGTTCATGAAGGACAGTGTTCTGTGTGAAGAACAGGGAGCTGGAGCAGGGGAATAGTGTGAGAAGGAAGCAGTGGCTCTGTTACAGACAGAGTGCAACCCTAATTCCCTGTTCTCCTGCACTGTCTTGTGCAGAAAAGGGGTAGAGTAGTGGTGCTGACCCCAACAAAGGGGCTGGGGAAAGACATTGCTTTAATTTTTGTCTTAGTGTCTCACTCTGTCTTACCCTAATTTTAATTTGCAATGTATTAAATTAATTTACTGTAAGTTAAAAACAGTAAAAAAGTTGAAAAAATTTGAGGCAGCATTTGGAAAGCGATCTCTCTGCCCTGACCTTGATCCCTGATCTTTCTTGTCCTCTGTCCTCCCACTGCCACGGCTGCGTGGGAGCGTGGCTTTGCAGCAAGGCTAACCCACCCAGTGACTCACTGAAGGTCACACAACAGCTCACAGGAGCAAAGCCAGAAACAAAACTGCCTCTCTGGTCCCCCAGCCCAGGGTGTGTGACTGTCAGCCAGGTCTCCGACCTCCCCCAAAGCTGCAGGAGAGCAGCTTGGCTCATGCAGGGCTCCACAGGAAACATCAACAAGGTGCACAGAGCGGCCAGCGAGAGCACCGGGGCTGTGACTAATGCCTGACTTCAAAGGAAGCCTTGCACTGGCACAGCATAGCTGGGGCTTAAGAGACCTCACAGTTATTTCAGTAAGTGCTTTGGCACCAGCCACGTCAGTAACATTTCATGAAAATAGCATCTGCAGAGCATCAACGCACGTCAGTATAACATTACACTATTTTTACACTCGGATTTGTTGTCTGCAGTGTGCTGTAAACACCCAGCTGTTTTAGAAAGTGGACCTTACACAACAGAGTAGGGAAAATTTTTTTTTTCTATTAAAATTTTCACATGCTTTCTAAACCACTGCCGTTCTCTGACTTAAGATACAGGAATTTTTAAATTTTATGACATACAGTTGAAAAGCAAATTCAGTCTGAATCAGAAGAGATGGAAAATTAACCACAAAATACATTGGTATGTTTACAAATAAATTTGTATAGAGATATATAAGTATATTTAGAGTAGCTATAATAGAATTTCACCAATATAACTACAGCAAGTATTACTGTGGAAAAACCCCTCATATTAATACTGGACTTTGGAAATATTCCAATTTATATTGGAAAAATGCTGCATTCATACTGGGAAAAAATACAGCTTTTTCTTTTTTTCTCCTGTCCAGCCATTATCCATGCTCGTTGTGTCTGTTCTGATTCAATACACTGTCAACAACCTCCACAAAATACCCTATCACCATCTGTATATATAGATACACACAGGGCTTCCAAAAGAGCTTGTAAATATCCCAGTGGCACAGACAGGTGCTCCAGTCTAAGGTAATTTTTTTGCTTTTTTGGTAAAAGTGACTCACAAGGACAAAACACACATGAATCTACCGTGGCACTCAGCTGCAAATGGTCAACGACCACATCAATTGTCTAATTGTTTATCACAGTTCTGTGTGAGCAGAGACAAAGGCAGTTACTCTGATAAGAAAGTTGCCAGGCACTTATTATGAATGTTACATAATTTGGGGATCTGTTTGTTTTAGCATGCTATGCCCTATTATTAGGGCACAAACGCTTGAACATCTTTACAAGATGCACAAGTGGTAGCAACTTATCCCATGGTAGACAATAATATTAAAAAAAAAATACACTTTTGGACTAAAATGACACATTTATGAGACAAAGCCAAAGTGATCAACTTTGGCTGTATTTCAAGGTTTTCCAGGCTGCTCACAAAAACAACGCATTTTGCAATGGAAGTAACACTTGAGAAGAAAATAGAAGTTTTGCGCATTTTCCTTCCCTCGGATAAAATTGGCCACTTAACTTTTTACAGAGGTACTTATACAACAGTCACCTGCAGTGCAAGGTTATTACCAACAGTAGTGTGCTGTGGTCTCCCTCACACTGCACTACACCATCTGAAACATGTAAGACACTGGAGTATTTCTGTGGGCATATAGTGGGATAGGCAATCAGGACATGTAATCTCTCTCACAGTTTACATACTTTAGGATGCATTCTCAGCAGATTAGCAACCACAAATGTAATCTTAAAACTTTGATCTTGTTTGAATCATCAGGTTTTTTAAAATCTTTGATTTTGTATGTCCATATAAGAGCTGTGAATCAGAAGAGGCCATAGAAAAGTGGCAACAAAATCAAAAGAAATTTGGCCATGATGAGCTTGTGCTGAGTTTTCAAAAGAAAGTGCATAGCCAAAATATAGATAAGAAAATAATGTTGGAGTATATGCTAATATGTTGAAAAAGTTCTGAACGAAATTGTCATAAAGTTTTTACAGTAAAAGTGTAAGGGAAGGCATCAACACTGTACCCGGTAAGTAATCCAATTATGATAATGTTATCTGATTTTGAATTTAAACCAAACAGTATCAACTGCTCAAAAACCTCTAGCAAAAATAAATGAATGTTCCTCCTTTCCATTTCACTCATAGAAGTTCCAACAAGGTGATTTTTCACCTTTCTCTTCCCAGGTGAAAAAGAGAGGAAAAATCTTTCAAAGTTTTGTCTTTGCTCTTTTGAGTAAAATATAAATTGCATGGGGGAACACAAAATAAAGGACAAGGTCTTCCATCTGCCACTTGTGTTTTATCAAATTATGCTGTGAACTCAGATGTGACTCTATTCCCAAATACAGCTATAATAAAAATGTCCTCTGGTCATTACTTGAAAGTTAAGCAATACCTAAGGTTTGAGAGATGCTGGTGATCCAGAAAAACTATAGAGCAGAGTTTTTACCTGCACTGAAAAGCACCCCACAATCCACCTAGCCCTGCTCATCTCAACCTGGAGTAGGAACACATATTTAGAAAAGGAAAGGCTTGCATTCTCAATGAGACCATGCTCAAATGAAATGAACATCAGCTATCTGAGGATATAGAGAAGCTTAAAGAAAAATCAATTGATCAGTATTAAAAAAGGGTAAGAAAAGAGATTAATTATTATTATTATATAATCCGGTTATCTCTTGTTTGAAGCTTTTGACTCAAAAAATTACAACTGTTGAGTGCATCTAACTGGAAACTGGAAACTCTGTTTCCCTGAGCAGAAAGTAATTTCTCAGCTTACCTGTTGTGTGATGTTTTATCAGTTCACTAATCCTTTTTTTAGATCCACCTTCTCTAGATCCACAAGGCCAGCCTCGAAGGGTCCTCGTTGCCCCTGGGATGTGGTGACTGAATGCAGACTGTGACCTCCTGTACCACTCAGGGTCTTCTTGGCTGTGCTTGTGTCACTGCAAGAGTGGGAGGGGGTATGAGAGGCACAAGACCTGTGAGTTTATTTCGCTCACGCTCACCCTCTCACTCTCCACTTCCAGCTGAGTCACTGTCCTGTCACTTCCAGGTGCACACATTCAAAGTGGGTAAAGCAGCCGATGAAGAGGAAAATAATCATTCACAAGGCAGAAAGCATAAAGGGAAATATTAATACAACCCTCCAAGACATAAAACAACAACTTCTGGGGTCAGTCAACTCTTGCTACTAAGAGGAACTGTGAAAAAACAGAGAGGAACTGTTGTTCTTACAGGAGGAATATCTGACAGGAAAACAGCTTATTGAAGAGGAGGAGACCAGCTATAGAAACCTTTGCATGACCGACAGCCTGAAGTGCCATTTTTCTTTTGATGCCTTTTCTTTCTTCTATGCACCTGGATAAAAATTAATGCACAACTAGTTGTCTTCATGTCCCCAAGGGATGATGTCTATTTGTCTTTTAACCCAGCTACAACAAACAAGCCCTTCAGGAATAAATTTTTTGTACTCCCTTTTTCTGTATTTGCAGATTATTCTACATATCAAAGGCATACAAGTTTTTAATTTTTTCAGGTTTACAAAAGAACAGATCATTTAGCTACAAAACTTTTCCTTTTTCTTTGGAATAAAACTTTAACTCGCCTTTCGGTAATTCTGCATTTCTGTCCCTTTCACTGAAGAAAGGTCAATCAGAAAGGCATTGTGACACTGAATATCAGTACTATTTAGTAAGAGGCAGTTTTTGCCCTTCTTTGTCAGCCTTGTTATGTTAAGTGTCCTCACTGATTTTAGTGGGGCTTCTTAATGAATGCAAATTCATTTCGTGGGCAGGTAGCGTGAGCTGTGCAGAACCTGGCAGTGAGTAGTAAGTTAAAGTTAAATGCTGGCTTGAAGTCCAGAGGCCAGTCTGCTATCCATCCCAAATTCAGCTAATCAAGCAGAAACACAGTCTTCCCTTAATCAGCTATGGCTAAAAAGTAATCGGGATAGACGAGTGAAATAAATTAACTTTTTTGTCTTAAAAATTTCAGTCAGTTCTTGACTATCTCAACAAGTAAACTTTTTATTCATGTTATTCTGGATTTCACTGAGTTTTGTAATTTCTGTCTTTAATTAAAATGCTTGACATAAGGTTAAATCCTGTCAGTATTGAACGAGGTGGTGCACCATTATTTTCAGGTGAGACAACAGACAACGTCGTGATGAAAAGAACTGTTAACAGAGCAGTGCTTAAAGACTCTATTTCAATAAGTCACGCAGGCTTCTTTTCCCCTACTTTAATGATTATTGGTTTTACTTCCCACAGTAGTTCACAAACACATTTCTCCACAACTCCAGAAAATTTTCTGGGATTTTTTAGAAAAACAAATTTTGTTTCATCTCTGTGGATACAGTTTTCCCAGAAAACATGAGAATACAATTACTAATGTTATAAGATCGGTCCCTTCTAACTTGTCATGTAGCTTTGTTTTTTCCTTTAATTGTCTGCTCTTACAGCCTTTTGAAAGAGTACTGGACATTCAGAACATGCTCAGTTTCATGTCTCAGCACACATCTTTGTTATCAAGTGGGATGATGGCCTGCCACTGCTATGCTGAACATAATTTGAAGGGAGATGGACATCACAGATGGCCATGGAATCTGCACGTGCAAATTAGGAATGAATAATGTGGTCTGTGTCTTAGAGTTTAAAGCATTATGTGTTACTTTGCAAGACACTTTGGAAAAGACTTCAGGAACATGGACTTCTTCAGGTACAAATGTTAATAAAGAACAGCTTGGTAGTTTAGTCCAGGACCTCTAGTTCTGAGAGGACTGAAGGGAGCATGATATAAAAACGTTAGTCAGAGCTGTGGTTTAACCAGGCAGGGAGATAAGCATCATACAAATTTTTGTTCACAGGGGGAGAATTGGCCGGCGGGGGAAAAGTAAAACTATCCAGCATTATGTCACATGGCATGGAATGTCCCTTTGGCCAGATGGGGTCAGTTGTCCCAGCTGTGTTCCTTTCACAGCTTCTTGTGCATGTCCAGGCTCCCTGCTGGCAGAGCAGGAGGAGCTGAAGAGTCCCTGATTTAGTGTAAGCACTGCTCAGCAACCACTAAAACATCACCGTGCTAGCAATGTTATTCGCATACTAAATCCCAAACACTGTGTTTGTGCCAGATACTAGGAAGAGAATTAACTCCATCCCAGCTGAAACCAGGACACTCACGTAAGACATATGGTGAACCAGCACCTAAAGAATCCCAAATTATTTTAAAGAGAATGTAATACATGTGATACTCCCATGAAATTCTGTTGCCAAATAATGTGCCACGTTTCTTGTAAATGCTCCTCAGTTCACAATTCTTTCTAGGCAAAGTAGCTTAATTTTGAAATAATTGTTAAGTACTATTTTGCTTATTCTTTTTATATGGTGAGTGATGCATAGAAGGCAAAGTAGAAGAACTGAAAAGAAACAGAAGGAAGTGGTAGTCTAGTAGGAATATCTACTGTACTAAAGGGAATTTAATGAAGGGACTGAGAAATGGGGAGAGAAAGGAACAGCAACTTCAAGAATTACTTCATATTCATGCAAAATTCAGGCTATCAGACAGTTTCAGAGAGCAGTTTGTCTAATGTGCACTGCCCATGTACAGAAAATCAAAACCACCTACAATTAGAAAGTGTCTCCTGCTATAAAATATCATTAATTCCTTGCAGAATGTGTTGATTTCTTCCTGTCCTTCTCTGTGAAGGACTTAAGAAGTCATCACTGCTCCCACACAAGACACAGTTTGTGCTTGAGACAGCATTGCCCAAAAACACTCTCCCCATTGCACTCCTTGAGACTCTCTGCACTGTTCTTTCTTCAAAAAGGAGCACATCCTCTGGCTGAGTGGGTATCACTCCAAAAAATCACCACTGTTATTTCCCCTACTTCCTTATAATCCCACCAGTGAAGTACCACAAAAGAGTGTTTGTCTTTTTAAGGCTGCCATCACATTATTTTTTTGAATGCATGACTGCCTTTTAAACATTTTCTGCTCAGTGGCTGAAATCACTAATGGCAGTATCTCTTTACACAGTGTCTGGGGCAGATCACCAAAATCACATTGAGACATTTGAGTTTGATACCAATGTATGACAATCACTCAGAGAACAACTGATTTCTAGCTCATTATGTTTTAGGTAACTGTAAGGAGTGTCTTGCAGAGTACCCCAAGACTTGGTATGAAGGCAACACAAGTCACATCTTGCTTCACCTTCTTCCTCAGTAAGCCAGCTGCTTTGACAGAGAAGAAAATAATATTAAACTGACTATCAGATCTTAAAAATATTCCTGCTGGCTTCATTCTGTTGGTAACTTTTTGGCTGACTTAATTTATTTATCACAAGATTTACACCCCAGGTTTTAGAAAATTGCATTATCTTTTTTATCAGATCTTTCCAAGGATCAGAGTTAGGTTGATCAGCCAGTACTTTTCTAGTTCATCTTCCATAAAAGACAAATGTCATGTCACGATTTCCATGAAACTGATTAAGTAACTAATCCTTAGTTACCTAATCAATGACAGAAAAGAACAGAATTTCCACAGGTAGTGGCCTTCTTTTACCTTCAATGAGCAGGGAAAAAAATGCTTGGGGATTGAAGCTTGGGATTTTTGTTGGTGGTTGGTATTTTACTGTTGATAGACAACATATTTATATGATTAAAACTTTGAATTTTTTGTGCATCTGAGCTACCATAGCCATTAAACCCTAGAAAGTATATTAAACCCTGAAAAAGAGGAAATAAGCTCATCATTTATGTGTAACCACACACACACAGAGGACACTAAACAGAAGATACCAGCCTGACAAACCATGTTTTCCAACTTTCCCCTCAGCAAGTTACAATGGACCAATCCCATACCTTCCCCAGATATGCTACAGAGAGGTCATCACCTCTGATCCTGTGCTGCTCTGCTGCTTGCCTGCTTTGATTTGTCTGTGGATCCCCACACCACCTGTCCTCCCTGGCCCTCCTCCAAAACTGCTCAGTTTTCCTCTGGCTTTGCCACCTGCAGCATCCAGGCAAGGACAAGGAGAACACCACAGCTGTCACAGTGTTAAACGCCAGAGGGGTTGGTAAGGAACCTCCTGGAAACAGTGAGCCAGCAGCAGACTAGCTCAAAACCTGACCCTGTGATAAATCCAGGAAAGCAGATTATGACAATGCAGAAATAAACTTATTTTAGGTGAAGATAACAGGTTCTCAGTATATTTCTCTGTTCTAAATTTACCTATGTGGAAACACAGTGGTTTATTGACAAATGAAAACTTCTCTGTCCAGTGCTGAAAATGAAATTGAGTCAAGGAGAAAACGTTTCATTCTCCTTAAAAAAAAAAAAAAATTCTGAAAATGTAGTCCTGTAAACTCAGATAAGAAGCAATTTGTTATGACTGTCCAAATCTAGTAACACCTCTACAAGGAGATGCAAAGAAGAGAGGAAAACACATTTAAGCCACAGGTCAAAGGAGGCACAACTACGTTCATCTAACTAAGGGCAAAGACATATTGAGAGACAGACATCGTGAGAATAATTGGAATAAATTTGGAATATTTAAATAAAGAAAGGAGGAAGAAAGCATGTAAAAGCAGTGAATGACTGGCACAAGACAAAAATATGTATATTGCAAACGAGATAAAAATAATTTATTTCTTACAACATGGTAGACATTTGGGACAAGATACTGCAAGACAGCAACAAATGATGAAACAAACAAAGAAAGAAATCAAAACCCCCTGCACTTGGTGAGGCTTGGAAAGGCTCTACAATGTAGCTAATGAGAACATCCACAGGGTTAATGCGCAAATAAAAAACAGAAGAAAAAAAAAGAGGCAGATTTGAACTCCTATTTTTTAAGAAAAATGGTCACTCCAGTAATTACCCATTCAGTAATCTCTGGCAATTTTTCCTGAAATGCTGATAGTAGCTACTATAATAAAGAAGACTGGACTGGATGAATTATTAATCTAGTCCAGAATGGCAATTACACTCCACTGTAAGAGTAACCTTATTTATGTCCTGCTGTTTGCTGCATGCTACTCTGGATTTTTTTCTGCACATGACCACTCTCAAAAGTTGTTTTTTTTTTTTTTTTCTATTACATCCTTTTTGTTTTTAATTGGATTTGGTATCATGGCATCTCAAAAAAAAAAAAAAAAAAGCAACAGCTTTTTTACAGAGATGGTAAACTCTCTTTAAAACCAGTGTTTGAAAACATATAGTGATGTAGCAAAGCCAAAAATTTTGCTATATTTTTGTCCACTGCATCCCTGCAAAGTTGAAATATATCAAAGTTGGCAATTAAAAAAAAAAAAAGCCAAAGGACAATAAGGCAGCATGAAAGCAGAGACACAAATGAAAAAAGCCCTATATTTGGGCAGGAGATGAATGAGAATTCTTCTTTCTGGTCACAGGAAACTTAAAACCATTCCGCATCTGTATTTTTTTCTGAGATGTTAGTGGTTTTTCTCAGAAAAAAAACAACAGAAAACTGAAAGCAAACATTCAAATAGCCACAACATAAGAAAATAAATGAGATCAGAGGATGTAATTGTTGGTTACACCACTTTACTCCAGATGTTCTGACACATTGATTCATCTGATTGCTCTGTCATCCACGCTGTCCTGGAGGAGGAATACTTTCACCATAAGACTTCTGTGGAGTAGGCAACCCTTGATATTCCCTTTTGAAGGTGTTTCTCTGTGCTGGTATATATTTCATTTGCAAGGTAGGTCAGGAAGGGAAGTTTTCAGTTCCTCTGAATGTGCCTTAACTGCTTTAGAGAGAATGTTGGTCTCTAGCAGGTGTTTGCCCATGGCAAGGGGGTTGGGACTAAATTATCTTTAAGGTTCCTTCCAATTCAAACAATTCTATGGTTCTTTGAAATTCAAAAATATGTGGAAAATGATGGATGTCTGTGTATGTGTTTAACTGCAGAGGTAAAGTGTGAGCATATGGTTTCATTGGCCATGATTAATACCAAAAGTAGCTATCATTTATCCATTGTTGTTCTAGCCAGTGCTTTGTGAAAAGGAACTACAGTCCAAATCTTCCTGTCTGCTGCTTCCTGCTGGGCCTTATCAAAAAAAGCATGGGCTGGGACAGGGTGACTTCCTAGTTCCAAGGCTGTCACTATGTACCTACAGGTTCTTGTTCATATGTTCTTACAGGATCCCAAAAAAACAGATTTTAGCCAATCTCACCACCTATCTAGCACTCCACCAAAAGGAGATTTTTACCACTTAATTTGAATGGTTCTTTCCACGGATTTCCCTCTGCACTGCAGTAAAGATGGCAGCAAAAGCAAAGAGAAAGGATTTGTAGACGGCCCCTTCCCTCTGAACTTTATTTGAAGGACAGAAAAAGTACAAGAAATGCATAGTGTCAGAAAACTGTCAAGAGGTGGGAGAGAGTAGGAGCCTGAAATGTTCTGACTCCTACACAGACTCCCAGCTCAATCCCACCAGCAGTGGGTGGGTGGAGAAAACAGGCCAGAAAGCTCATCTTTTTTAAAACCCAGCTGTTCTCCCTGTAGAGGCACTGCAACCTGGAAGCACTGTACCAAGAAAGATGCCAACCAGGCGGGATATTTTCACATTCATTTAACAAACACTTCTTGTGTTACTTGCACATCTGCTGCCCAGAGGTTAATCAAGAAAAGCAGGAACAGGCCTTGCTATCAGCATCATTCCGTCACGTTCCCCTCCCCACCTTCCACATGCATGTCTCCAGGTTTCATATCCTGATGTATTTTCTTTTACCAACTGAGAATTGATAACTGATATGAGACAAAACCTCTGGTAACTGCACTGTAGATCCTAAATTGCTTTCTTGAAGAAGCAGCATTATGGGTAAATTGTTTTTCAGGTAAAAAATAGCTTTAGGAGGTCATGGATAACTTCTTAGTGAAAAGACAAGTAGCCCGTACCCACTGTGATATCAGACTGAAATCCCTACGGCTCTTGTGCTGATGGCTGCATTCAAGACAGACAGTGGTGCAAGAAAAACATCTCTGAATATCGGTCAATGTTTATCACCTGAAAGAAATCTTTGGTCATACCTTGAAGCCAAGAAAAGAAACTTAAAATTAATCTCTATTTGCTTTTCAGTAGGAGAACAAGAAAACTAAGTGATGAATTTTTAATGAGGGTCTAAGGCATTACACTAAAACACCTTTTCAGTTGGTGAAATACTTCCATAGGGCCATAGTTACAAACCATGGGAATGATCATCATTTGAACATTTGTACAGCAACCGAGAAAAGCATTCAGACTGAATCAGCCATTTCACCCAGGAGCAGCCATACTTCCTCCACCATCAGTTTACGACTTGCCTTTGCTGACTCCTGGAGCTGTGACTGTGGTTTCACTGAATTACTCAAGCCCCTTAACAGCAATTTCCATGCTTTGAGTTAGGTGTTAACTGCCAGTCCAGCCCAGGTTCTAAGCATGTCAGTAGTCTAAAGTATTAAGTCAACATGCTCGTGTACACAGAATCATAGAATTGTTTGGGATAGAAGGGACCATAAAGACCACTTAGTTCCAACCCCCCTACCATCAGCTGAGCTTTAAGTTTTTTCTGCTGCTCACAGAATTAAGGACATTCCCATTAGGACTCCATCATATATTTGGAACTACCAAATATTCCTTTTAATCAACGAAATCGCTACCAGGAAAATAATACATTTTATTATAACCCATGTTATATTGTTCCTAGCTTGTGTTAGAGGCTCACATTAAGCAGAAACAGCTCATTCCTGACTTTTTTACTATTTCTTCACTTAAGGTACTTGTTTATACTTCCAAATATCTCTGGTCCAAAAATAAAAATTATTTTAAAATTATTTTGTTTTTAAAAAATAAAACAAATTCTGCAGTGACACATCCTGCATTCAGTGACACATCCTGAATTTTTCATTGTTTTAATTACTCTGCATAATCTTATGTAAGCTGATCCAGCACTGGAAAACAAAGTAAAAGTGAAGTTTATTCTCAAAAAAGAAAAAGAGGAGAAGGAAAGGATATTTCAAAAGGGAGCGACACGTGTAAAAGCAGAAGATATTTCTACCATCTGTGAAACATAAAAAATGTGTTTGTCTCCTTTTTCAAACAGCAGATATTATTCTTGTGCCCCTGAGCAGTTATTTCACTAGAAGAAGGACATTCAAGAAGATATCCCCATGCTTTCATTCCTGCATGGGGAGTTGTCATGGATCTTGCAAAGACACCAAGAGCCTAAATTACTTGATGCAACTCTGTTGCTAATCTGAGTGTGACTGCAGCAGAAAGAAAATATCAGAAGACAGAATATTAATAAACAGACCTTCAGTATCTTAAGATCACTCTATTAAATGATCAGTGTAATCTGAAAACCTGTTTCCTTCAGCTGAATACCAACATTCAGTTTAATTAATAAAGTTCAGCTGCAAGCCAAATAATTCCAGACATAATGAATCACAGAATCATAAAATGATTTTGGTTGTAAGGGACCTTAAACATCATCTAGTTCCAATCCCCTAGACCATGGGCAGGGATATCAGTTAATGAAATTGTGTGTCAGAGCTCAGGACTGAACGTGCATTTTTCACATTGAGCTGTGGGGAGGTCTAAATGCATAAATATCCAGACTTCTCTTTAAGGAGGTCAGTACTACTCATATTTCCTCCTTACAACCATAACTAACATAGACTGTGACCTTCTAAGTAATCTAACAGTCTCCTCATCAGTGTCAGTCTTTTCAGAATAGGTCAGGTCACCTAAGAGTTTTCCCACTCATCCTCTGCATGCTGTTTACTTTATTCTCACTGGACTGGTTAAGCTGATCAGTGAAACTTTAATCCGTACATGAATGTGCTAGTTATATTTCTATTCCCATTAGGAAGGAGATGTACATTGGAGAAATTTTCCAAGCACAAAACAATCCTAAACCAGAGAAGTATAGGTCCCTTATCAACTTAAAGCATGCCTAATAATTAAAAATTTCAAAATGGATAAAGGGCTTAGAAATGAATTTTAAATTAGTTCTGATAACATGAACACTTATTAAGATTTTACATAGCTTTTTTATTGTGTAACTTTTTGAAGGTCAATAAGCAATCTATTTTCTGAGCATTTGAAAACTGAAAAGAAAAAAAGAAAAATTACTTTTTCTCTAAAATAATGATATAATCAGATAACTAAACAAGTGTTGTCATGACTGACATGACAGTCCCAATCAATTGCAGTTGACATCACTTTTACTCACAGATAGTTTTAAAATCTATCTTCATAACTACTTTTACACGGAGAGAGAGAGACCATGAGAAAAGACCTTGTGCATTTGTTTCCCGGTGGATCACAATCATGGGGTAAATCTCATCCCATCTCACAGAGTTCTGCTGAGGAAGGCAAGAGTCATACATAAGAAGTATGGTGGGAATACAGAATCAAGCAAAGTAGATTCAATTGAAAAGAGACTATGAGGAAAGGGAGAGTGTTTGTCACTTGCTTTTAGAGGTTAATCTTTTTCAACACAGTGTCTGTGCCCATCCCAGTATTTTGCCTCACCTTCTCAATTTGTTTCCTAGATCTAAACTAGACACAAAATAGCATTAAAATACAGAGCTGCTGAGATTCAAAGAAAGACCCCAAGTTTAAGGGATTACGTGCCTGTAAGGTGTACCTGACTTTGTTCATGATTCTTACCCTCCATTTCAGATTCATGAAGATACACAAAACAAAATAGTGTGTTTTTCTTAAGTGAAACTTTATCCATGTGATCTGATGGCAAAGATACTCAGATAGAGAAGTATCTCATTTCCATTTGATGTGCAAAGGAATATGCCAGGTTAGATCCTTTATATCAGTATACCTGGAGACCATTCTGACATCCATTTCACTGCTGTTCAGAAAGCATTTCTAGTATGTGTAGCCACCAGGCATACATGTAAGAACAAGCAGCTCCGCCTTCCCTCTCCAACAGGTTTTACCGAGCAAAGTGCTGGAGATAGTTATAGTAGAGGTGACAGACTGCCCTTCCTGGAATCTTAAATTTCTGGTAAACCTGATGGTGTATTCCCTTTTTAGGCATGTTTTTACTGCTGTATGTCACCTCAACAAACCTTCAACAGTAGCTCTGGAGCAGAGAAAATAGAAAAATAGAACTTTAAATAGAACCTTAGAAAAAAACTCCTGTTTCTTATGCTCTGTATTGGTTTGAAAACAAACCAGTGGGAGGTCGCAAAGCAAGATTGAAATTAATAGAAAAAATTAGAAACAAGCAAAATAATATAAGGAAGGAGCACAGACAAAGTTAGATACAACCTGATACCCTATTAGGGTGGTGACAGCAGTCCAACTGAAGTGATCCAGTGGAAGCGATGATCCGATGGGAGGTCCGTCTCCAGCTGAAGGTCCATGGTGGCTCTTGTCCTCTGGTCACCCAGTAGACAGGGCTTCCCTTAAGGAGTTCTAAGGGTAGCTTATATCCAGGTGGGAACGCCCAGCTCCCCGTTCCTGGGTGGAGCATTTCACAAT
>VXAC01005621.1:363670-383040 GCA_013399225.1 Rhipidura dahli | reverse complement strand
ACCCGCCTGAGGGGCTGTGAGGGGAAACCACCTCAGGGGTTTTGAGGGACTGGCCGCAGGGACCCGGTTCTTGCGGTATAACCCGGTCCTTGTGTTGCCTCGAGGTCCTCGGCATAGTGTCGGTCACACAGTCAGAGCGCTGGCTGTGAATTGGGTGAGTGCCCCGTGGGCACCGAGTGTGATGTGGCCAAGAACACCTTATGCGTCTTCCCTTCGTGCAAAGGCAGAAGTGTGTGAGCTGCTGCCTGTGGTTAAGGGTCTCTGCAGGAGTCACCGGGTCACAAAGACTATGCTGAACTGTCCTTAGCCAGAGGTGCAGAGAGAAATCCTGTGGGTTTCTCCCTTCTAGGCACAAAACCCAAAGACAGTGTGTGTGAAGTTTGCTCTCCTGGCACCTCCACCACAACCTGCATGTGTGAGACCCATTGCCCATGGAAGCAGCTCGGACTCCTTTTGGGTGAGCGAGGCTGTTGGATCTGCATTTTGTCTCTTCCAAACAGCAGCATCCTCATTCCAGTAAGGCTCCGAGTGTGGAATCCTGTTCCTGTTCTTCTTGGGAACACCTTAACTCCTCTCTTTATAAGCTCATTGACATGACAGATGGAGTGTTCAGCCTCTCCAAACTTACCACTGCATGAGAGGCTCCCTCTTGGCTCCAGCAGAGCTGGATGTGGATGGAGCCTGGGAGAGCAGAACAATCGCGGTACCTGGGTTTCAGGTGGCACATCCCTTATCTAGAGTAGAACAGCTGGCAGGTTGCTTCTGAGGAGAATCATTTTGCACTTACGAGCTTTAAAGCAAAGAGTTAAGAGCCAGCTCCCACTTGGATTACCCACCAAGTCAGGAAGACCTCTGGGAGGTATGATGTGGAAAACAGGGCAGCAGTGCCACTGGCAGGTTCTAACACCACAAATCTTTTCACACACCACACTTGAGGACCCAGACACTTTGCCAGCTCTACCTCTGACAGCAGTCATGGCAATCCTCGTCTCTGGTGCAGCTGCCCTTGCAGACATCTAGCAGATGAGGAAAAGTTAGGTGCCCCATAAGTATGAAGAACAAGACTGTAAAGGGGTAATTTTGTAATAATATCCTGAAGAATGGTCTTAGTTCTTCAGCTGAAAATTCCCCTCGCTGCTTGTTGGTGGGACTGTTTCCTTCGCATCAGTGTCAGCAGTATCTCTTTCTTTGGGTAATACATTAAAATCTGATTTGAGAGTTGCCCAACAGTGGTTCTTGCTCTTAAAAGAGAAGTAAAAGCCTGGCTGTTAGCAGTGGAAGGAGCAGGATTTGCTGATAAAAGCTGATAAAAGCTGATAAAAGCTGACTGTTCATACTCTGTGTTTTCCTTTGACGTGTCATAAAGCATGAGCAGCACGGCCAGGCTTTGATGTTAACGAGGAGAAAGGGGATCAAACAACTGCTCCTGTGCAGGAAGTTGGTGCCGACCCCGAAGGAACCAGGCCTGAATTGGACATTGTTTGGACTGTGGCAGACAATGGGGATGGTTAAAAGACCCAAGCACAGCCCTTTTTTTCCCCCCTAAAACATCATGGAGAGAAAGGCAGCTTGAAAATGAAAAAGGAGGGTTTGCAAAGGAGTTAATGAAATAGCCCAGTGGCATCTTCTGAAGCATCAAAGTCTGAAATAGCTGAGTGATCAAGGCACTGGGAGTGTCATCAGGGGCTGGAAAGCTCTTCCCTTTTACATCCCCTTCAGGAGCACTGGGCTGTGTGGAATGCCTGGGTTTTCTTCTTCCCCCATGGACAGTTGACACTTGGTATGCATTAATTATTCCGCTGTTGCTTGTTGGTGGGAAAAAACTGGCTTTTTTTTTTTTTTTTCCCCATTTTAAACATTCCACATAATACACAACGCACTTTCCAATGCATTTTTTCTACAGATTTTTCAGTTTTAAGGAGCAAAGAAGATACTGCTGGGAAAAGGAATTGTGCACAGCGAGAACCAGGTAGTTTTTAGTAAAGAAAGTTAATACCCTCTGTGTCTAAAAATAAAGTTTTTATTAAAGAAAACACATTCTCCCTATGAAAGAACTTTCCTGGTACCTGCAGAAGTGACAAGTCTGTAAAGCATTTTCTAACACTTCTTTCTGAAAATGCCAGGAGCACCCAGCAAATCCAGTGCTGGTTCTGTGCTTGCTGGTTTTGTGGCTGGTTTGGCTTCCTGACTGCGTTGCAGTGAGCAGCAAATACAGAAACTGGGAAAGTACAATATTTTGTTCTGACCATTTTTTTTCCTCTTTGGTTAATGTTTCACTGGGGGGGGTTGGGTATTTTCCAACACTTCCAGCTGTGAAAGCTGCTGTTAACCACTGCTCATTCCTCCACAACACTCAAGAGGGGTCATTGCCATTTTTGAATGAAAAACTTTCAAGATAAAACCAAACCCCCAAATGGAGGAAATTCAGAGAACAGTGGCAAGGCACCTTCAGCCATCTATGTGCTTCAGCCAACTTTCTGGTAAGTTCTGTTTTGGACTTTTTAAAATTTGCTGATGGCTTATCCTTGTTGTTGAAGGCAACTGGATCTTGAGGTATTCAGTGTTACTGTTTTACTGAGGTGAACAAACAGCAGTGAAAGCAGCTCATGAGGAGGGAAAGGAGTTAAGTATCGCTGTTGTTCAGTAAATGCTGTCATTAGGAGGAGGGATTTATTGATTTTTAGGTAGCAGTTTCTCCAAAGGTGTTTTTGCAAGGACATACCTGTCGTCAAGCCCCATCATGATTTCCAGTGAGTTCACTTGCAAGTGGAAGCTGCTGTAGCTGAGCCGGGAGCTCTGCACAGCCAGGGAAAGAGGTGCAGCAGCAACAAGGATCAGCAATCTCCCAACTAAAAATGAAATTTTTTGCAGTGTTTGATGTCTGCACCAACCGTGGTTCGATGGAGTCTGAAAGTTGCTCCTGTTGGATGCGAGTTTGGGTGTTTTAGGAGCTGGAGCGGGATTTGTCACCAGGTGGCAGCATGGGAGAAGGAAAGGCTTCGGATTCCTCCTGGGAAACATCGGGATCTTCCCTCTTTTCCTATGTATGTAATAAAGCTTCTCTGAGTCTTCACTGTCTACGAGTCTAAAATGCAGCAAACCACCTCTGGGCACAGATCTTCCCACAGAGCTAGAACATTTTACGTTTGTGGAAATTCAGTAGGAATTCAGGGCCATTTCCTGGGGATTTGGAGCCTGTCTCTTATCTCAGTTTGTGTGGGGGCTGTAAGGGGAGGTTGGAACTCGTGCGCTTGGCACTGACACAAACTGGCAGATGGGATAAATTTACATGAAAAAATAGAGTAACTTCCGTGTATGGTAATGGTCACTCAGAATAAACCCTCCCAGGCACATTTTAATTATCCCTTTAACAGTTGCATGTGCCAGAACCTCTGAAATGGTCCATTTCCAGGGCTCAATGATTTTGCAGATGCACACAGGCCCTGATGTCAAGTGATTCCTGTGCTGGAAAGATAAGCATTTGCTGGACTCATGTTCAAAACTCACTATTAAATGTTGGAAGTTTAAAATATTCTCATTATAGTAGGATGCTTACCAAGGAAAGACCCCCAAACCTCTCCATAGGGAAATCCTTGCTGAATTGGCCACCGTGATTTTTTTTCTTTAAAATTTTATTAAAAATTAATACATGTTACATTTTCAAGTGTGAATACTGAAAAATAGCCTATGGCAAAATAAAAAGGCACAGGATTAAAACCAGCTTAATTGTTTCCATGGATACATGTCTGCTGTTTGGCAAAAGGTATTTTATACACTTTCTACAAGAATAAGTATCACTTTAAATAGATTTCTGAAGGGTGGGACCCTGTAATTTAACCATAAAGACAGAATTTGTACTCCTAAAATGTGATAATTGTAGCGATGCCTCACTCGAAGGTGTTTCTTTGGAGCAGAGGAACTCAAGTGCAGGAGGAGAGTGCGACACAGAGCTCACTGTGTGACATGTCATGACAAATAGCAATCTCTGACAACAAAGCAGTGATCAAAGCGCAGGGGCACACACAGCCCGAGAGTTTACACCAGCTCTGACCTGATCTGGGGAAGAATGCACCCAAAACGGAACCAGAACACTGGGAACGGAGCAGTGGGACATCTCAGACAGCATTGCTGAGCCTCAGAAGGTGGAGCTGACATATTAAAATTATTATTCCTTTCTGAAAAATAGATCTGTGGTGGCTTGTTGGTTTTGTTTTCATGTAAGAATTAGTCCTTATAACCCTGATGCAGTGTCTTAGTAACAGTCAGGATGTCGCTGGAAACAGTCGTTCTGCCCGGGAACGCAGCGTGGCCTCCGGCACAGCCCGTCAGTCCCGGGATCCATCCCTGTGATCCCTGTGATCCCTGTGCGCTTCCCAGTGGCGCTGGGAGAGCTGAGTGCTTCCTTGGCTCTCACTGCAGCGGCTGCCCCGGCAGCCCTGGCTGTGACTGAGCAGCAGAACACCGGGCACATCCCTGCCACGAGCCGTTTGTGGTGTCACCAGAGTGTCACCACCAGGATGATCCTTGCTTACCACACCCGGCATTTCCCTGCGGGATGCATGGCCGTGCCCTTCTTACAGTGGAACACCTCGGAGAAGGCCTCAAAATTCTGCAACGAGCCCATCACCCTAAACAAAGAGAAGGGACTCATTTACATGGAAATTCCTGTTCTGGGAAACAGAGAGAACCGTGTCCAGAAAGTGGTTTGGAGCCTCAGAACTCAGTTACAGTTTAGAATATGGGGTACTTCAGGGAATAGGGGCAATATGAGCAATGAAATGCCAGAACAGAGTGGGTTTAGTCCTGTTCCATCCCCTATGGATTGGCAAATTCACCAGGTCAGGTGTAGGTATGTGCTTTCCAGCAGTGTCCTACAAGCCATGGGAGAAAATCTGGAAGTCAGTCTGGAGTTAACTCGTGTGTTATCAGACTCTCTTGTGCTGTTGTGGTGCAAGGGGTTGAATGGAGCGAGTTGTTACTTAGTAAATGAGTAAAACCCACCTGTACTTCAGAGGGCTGTGAACATCTGTCTTTATGGACTGACTGGCATATTCTGGTCTGTAGGAACCACACCAAACCTGGACAGGGAGGATTCATCATTAGTGGATCAGTATTAAAGGGAATTCAAGTTGGGAAACTTCTCACTGGCTTTCCTAAGAGCCATCCCAGTTTGCTATGATGTCTTTGGAGTATGTTTTATAGAGAGGCAGAATAGATGCAATTATTTACTAATTAGCTTTTGTTTTATCAAGGTCTTGGATCAAGATCCGGTGCTATGGGACAGATCTATCAGTGCTGGAATTCACCCAGGTGTTTCCTCCAACAAAGTCCAAGGCTCTCTGGCACAACCCTGAGTGTTCTTACCTGGGCAAAGTTGAGGAAGAAGAGCTGTTTGTGGGACAGGTTCAGTCCAGGCAGCTTTGGCTCCTTTCCTTCCCGTTCCACCCACTTCAAGTAGGCCTGGAAATGACCACAGATCAACTGAGAGGAGCAGCAGGAAGTGGATTTTGAATGTTATTTTGTGGGGAGGGATTTTAATCACCACGTGAATGAACCAATGTATGAACCATGTGAATAAACCAAACCCTTTTGTATTTGTATAAATTTTCTCTCTCTAATACCAACAGTACAAAGAATTTTGTGAAAAAGCTGTTAGTGTAAGCTCTGTTGACTACATAAACTCTTTCTACAGGTATTTGTATCTGGAAATAAAATGTTCAGTCTCCTCTGCTTTTCTATAGTGATGATTTTTCTCTCTTCAGGTAACTGCTCATTAAATAGCAGATAACAACCTTGCTCAATGTTAAATCCATTACCTGTTATTGTTGCACATTAATTGGCCAATTTGCTTTTTTAAGGTATATTGACATGATGGAGACAAGTTAATGTGTCCTCACTCTGGGTAATTCCCAATATTCTGTTTCTGCAGCCTCTCAGCTGCTGAGACAGTCCCAAAGCAGGAAACAAAAGGGAGAGCTGAGGGTAAAAATAGGTCCAGCACCACAGAACATCCATAGGTTCTATGTGCAGGCAGTTTGTGTCATCCCACACATATCTGTGATGGCTTTTAGGACAATCCTAATGAAGTAATTAATTGGAATGGTGTCCCTCAGGGTTGGAATTAGATTTCTGAAAATTCAGGATGTTCTATAAACAGCCTTAACACCATACTCAAAACACCAAAGATAAAAGGTTTTACTGTGACATCCTTTCTGGTTCTTTGTAGGGAAGAACATTCCCTGCTCACACCTGAGCTCCACCTTTGGGCTGCTCCTGGGTGCAAGAATGGCATCAAGCCATGGGCACATGAGCTGCCAGGTGTACAACTGGGGCTTTAGCTTTTGGCATATGGTAATAACTTATTAATTGTCAATTTTTTAAAGCACAGAATAGGTGCCCTCATTGCTGGATACCAGGTACAGTTAACTCACAGGGTTTGAGGGTTACCTTATAAGCCTGTCGGACTCCTCCGTTATCTGCAATATTTTCTCCTAATGTGCTTATGCCACTGACCTGTAAAAATAATCATTTATTTACTCTCTTGTCAGTAAAATCAGCAACTCTAAGAACCACAGGTCAGTCATACAACAGCCTGACATGCCTGGAGCAAAGGGAAGCTGTGATCTTGTGCTGGGACAAGAAAGGAGAGAATGAAATTAAACAAATCACAGGGTAAGAGCTGTAGATTGGGACAGAGAGATCACACACAAATATAACATGGCCAGAACTTGGGCTGCTGCTGGGCAGAACATCACTGCACACAGATCCTGGGCTTCCTGCGCCACACCAGTGTCCCCAGTTTATCACAACCCTTGTTCCCAGAACAGTTACCTGTGGTAGCTGGGGGTTGTGCTTATCTTCCATAGGCATTCCCAGTTCCAGTCATTATTTGTACAAACCCAGAGCTGTGGCTGTGGTTGTTACTCACGTTCTGTCCCCCCGCCAGCTCCCAGGTGTAGTTCCCGTACTGGTGCACCATGCAGAGGGACTGCTCCTTGAAATGCAGCGCTGAGAAGTTGCTCCACCAGTCCAGCATGTTCCCATCTTTGTCAAAATTCCTACCTGCAGGAAAATGCAGGGGAAAAAAGCAAAGTTGTGAGCAAGATTTTAAGGCCACCATTCTTCCAGTGTAGCACCTGGGATGTTGGAGCTGCACTCCCTTCCTCCTTCCTCCTTTGGATTAAGATGCTCAGAAATGTTTTGGGTGCAGCTTATTCTCATTGTCACAAGGGAATGGAATTGTGGTCTCTGTTATTCCCTGATTTCCTGTTCACTCAGCAGCTCTGACCCCAGGTATAGCACCAAGGCCTGGTTTTCATGTAACAAAACCTTCCCTCACTTCTGAGATGCTGGTTCTGTGTGTCCACGTGACAGAACAGGTTTGTAGAGAATTAAAAGCTGGAATCGCAGTTCTGGGGTTTGTGTTCTTAGCTCTCTGGCTAGAACAAGGTTTTTTCTTTCCTCTAGAACTCAGTTTCTGAGGCTGTGTTGTGTGTTTATGTGTCATCTGCACAAACTTAATGAGCATAAAAAAAACAGCTTGTAGAAAACATTGTTCACAGATTTCACTGTATTCAGGAGCCCATGGATCTGCTTGCTTTGTGTTTCTGCTCCAATGATGCTGTAAAAGCAACTTTTTTTCCCCTGAGAATTGTCATTGCCTGAATTTATTTTTAACATCTGCTTATTTCTTGTACTCCGTTCAGGACGCATTCCCTGAAGAACCTTCCACAGACTCTTCCCAGTGTGCTCCTGTTGCTCCTGAGCTGGATGTGACTGTGCAGGGATCTTCAGTCCCAGCCCACTTTAATTCCTGCCATGCCACGAGTTTTAGCGGAAACAATAACATTTTCTCAGTCATCTCCTCACCGTTGTCATCGAACCCATGGGTGATCTCATGCCCAATAACCATCCCAATCCCTCCAAAGTTCAGGGCCTGGGGCTGGTGTTTGCTGAAGAAGGGGGGCTGGAGAATCCCAGCAGGAAAAACTGCAAAGACAGGGAGCAAGAGGGAAATACTGTGAGGTGGCTTTGTTTTTTCATCCTTGGCAGGCAGATTGTTTGCTTGGTATAAGGGTCAGGAAGAAACAGAAAATATTAGAAACAAGCTCATGCCTCATGTGAAATTGTTTCTCTCTTGATAAATGGAAAATGACAAGTTAATGAAGGTTTAATTTAGCACATCTGCAGCTACAGTATCTCCCTGTTTGAGACCCGAGGAGCATTTACATTAAGCTTGGCCTAATTTGGTCCATAATGTTTGCTGCAGTGAGTCAAGAACAGAATGTTTAGGAGCTGTCCTTTGGAGACAGGCACAGTTTGTGTGTCAGAGCCATTTTACAGGGGAACTAATGGAGCTTTTATTGCTTTATTTGGGTTAAGGAGAGGTTAGAAATCATCTGCTGATACCAACAACACTTGGAGAGTAAAACATGTACAGTAAAATTAGTTGGTTAAAAGTGTTTAAACCTACCTATCTGGTTCCTGTTGGGGGAATAGAATGCATTGACCACTGCAGCTCCAATTATCCATCTAAAAATAAATGTTGCACACAGTTAGTCATTATTTTTTTCCCCCAGACACTTTTGAAATTTAATTCTGGTTAAAAAATGCAAGGTATGTAGGGAAGGATTGTAAGGAAATAATCCTTTCAGGGATTTTATATATATATGTAATACATATACAATCAGGAATGTATATATGGATATATAAAGAAATATAATTTCCATATTAGGAGAAGGAAGAACCTTATAAAAAGAAGGAAAATCCTTCTAAGGAGATTATATAAGGAAAGGATTAATGTAGGAAAAAGGGGGCATTCAACACAGCTGTAAAGAATTCTTGATACCAAGAAATACCTGGTGGTTTGTTTATGAGCACCTTTCATCCAAAACACACAACACTCAAGGGGAAAAGCATTTTTCATTTTACCTTAGAATGGTTTAATTCCTTGGTTATCTCAGCCACAGGCATTCCCAGGTACCTACAGCATGAGTTAAATGCTCCCACCATTAACCCAGAATTTAGGTTGTGTCTGTAACTCTTTCTGGAGACTCACACATCTTGGTCAACTCTCTCTCGAAGTTTTTTCAGGCTCTTTTGGGCTCCAGCTCGCAGGTTTTCCAGGATGTTTTCAAAGTAGTTGTGTTCACTGAAGTTTAACTACAGAAACAGGGATCCAAGCAGATTAGTCAGCTGAGCAGGAAGAGGAACTCCTCGTCCCACTGAATGACTTCTAAAGAATGTTTTGGTTGCATGGTTTCACTGAATAGTTGGCTCTTTGGACCAATTATTTATTAATATGTTCATTTCAATGTCCTTGGAAAGGGCAGTTGCACAGGTACAAATATTCCAGGGGCCAGAAAGCAAATGCAGGTGTTTATTTTGAGGTGTTCAGTGAGATATGCACAGAATACTCACATTGGCATATTCCAGGTCCAGTTTCTCATTCTGATCTTCCAAAATATAATCTGGGTAGCCAATTTGTTCTTTGATTGCCATTGCCTGGAAGAAAAGAGTTCAATGTTTCCTCTTAATTGTGATTTTTGTTGGGGTCTTGTTGGGTTGTTTTCACTAAAGTTTCAATAGATTCAAAGAATTGTTGAATGTTTGGGGTTTTTTCTTGTTATTGGAATGGTGCTGGTGGTCTTGAGTTCAATTAAAAGTTGGAAATGGGTTTTTTCAGGGAATTGCATTGTACCCAGTTGGCATTTGTATTGATGTGGGCTAACAAAGGATTGAAAGGAAAGGACAAGGTAACAGGATAAAAATGAACATCTAAGTCTTTTCCTCTTGTTTGTAGAGACACTGGAAATGGTGATACTAGAAAATTCCAAATATTTCACGTTCATAAGGGAATGCTGAAGTTCCTTGTTATCTCTGACCTTCTCACGAGCTTTCTCCTTGGATGCCTCGTCCATCCACTGTAACTCATCCAAAGTCTCCACAAACACTTCGCGGATCTTCTCTATTAAATCCCGGACCTGAAAGAGATCCAGGGAGACATTCATCGTTCACATGCCCTATTCCCAGGCACAGCTAAGGAGGGGTGAAAAGCTTCCTGCTGGAAGGTGATATCCTCGAATTCTGTGCTCTAAACCATGGCACTGAGCACCTAAAAGAGCATCACAAACGAATTCCTGAACCTTCTTGACTGGCAGATAACTCTCCCAGGCAAAAACCAGGGAGCTCATACCCGAGGGGATGGGCACTGTGGGCATTATGGATGAACAGTAGTATGAAGGGTAAACTACATACCATCCTCTTGCTCTCACCAGCAAAAGTCTCCCGGACATACATCGCTCCCACCGCGTTCTCCATGTTGTTGTTGACGTAACTCACGCACTCCCTCCAGCGCGCCTCCTCCAGCGTCGTCCCATACAGGGCCTGCAGCACCAAAGCCCAGCATTGACCCTGCCCCTGCAGCTCTTCCAAACCATTGCCTAGAGGGCAGCTTAACCCAAAGGCTTCCACTGCTGTGGTTGGGTTTGTTTGGGGATTCCATGATGTGATCATGGAATTCACAGAGTGGTTTGGGTTGGGAGGGAGCTTAAAGTTCATCTCTTTCCAAAAACCCCTGACATGGTTATGGTGTTGCCCAGGCTGGATTTGGTGGCAGCTGTGCTCTCCTCTTTAGGAAGAGAGGAAATACCTTCCTGTAGTTGGCCCGAGCGTCCTTGAAGCGCCGGCTCAAGCTGCTGACGCGGTCGATCACCAGCCGCCAGATGAGGTAGTTCTGGATGGTGCTGTGTGAGAAAGCAAAGCTCAGTTGAATCCCCTGTAAAAACCAACACTGCTGCAGGCAGCCAGAGGGGAATCTCAATTTTGGATAAAGAAGGAAATCATTGCTGCCAGTCCTGGGTTTCACAGCATCTCAGATAACTGCAGAGTCATCCATCCTGAGAGCTGGGCTGGGATTCTGGGATTAATTTCTTGTTTTTCTTCATTCCAGAATGTAACAAGAACTAAGCCTGTCATGTATTTTTTTATCCCATTTAACCTTTTCTAAGCAAGCAGCAGGTGAGACACCTTGTACTGCAGTACTTGGACTTTGAAACCTCTGAATGCATTTTCTGTATTTTACAGGAGTGTCATTCTTCCTCAGAAGCTCAGAACTAGCAAGGGGGTCCAACAACTGACATTTCAGCAGTCCTTCCGTGACTTTTATCCTGCATATCCTGCAGTTTCTTTACCTGGCTGAGTACTTGGAGATAATTGCTTTCAGCTCTTGTAGATAAGGCATCCCATACACAACCACCTCTTCCTCTGGGTCCACTTGGACATTTACTGAAGACATAACACCTTGGATGAAGAAGGTCCAGTTAAATCCCTAGGCAGACAGAGAGACATTCCAATGTTGGATGTTTCAGTGCCTCAGTAACTGGACTTTTGACAGTCTTATGACCTTGCATGTTGCTGTTCAGAAGGACAAAGCTTTTTAAGAAGCTCTGAAGACAAGATTAGGAATGGGAATGATTTTATACCTCTTTGTTGAAGCACTGATAAATTCACAAAGCCATTTCCAACTGGAATTAAGAGACCTGAAGTATGAGACTGCTCATGAAACACTTACATTGAATGCAAACTTTTCCTGCAGCTCTGCTAAGGTCATTTTGTTGTACAACAAGGTCACATCGTGCCTTTCCTCTGCTGGGGTCGTGGCCTGAAGACATTCACAAGGTTATTACTGAACTCAACTGACAGAAATATCAATGGCTGAAATGACATGCAGGTGCATTTATATACATTCGAATAATGTGCAAATAAACCAGTTTGTTTGGGAAAAGGAAAACCATTTGGTTGTGCCCAGTGCTGCTTCCAAAAATTCAGTGCAGGAACTTGGGTCCCCCCTGTTCAATAATGTTTCTGGGATAAGCTGAGCCAGCTGGTTCCCTCTGTGCCCTTTAGAATGGAAGCCTCCTCTGGGGGATTTTTAGGGTGCTCTAGATTACTAAGGATGCAAGGGAGCCTGCTCTGATGTTATCCCAGTGCATGGTTAGCAGAAGGTACATGACCCTGCTTTGGAAGAGTTCCAGACAGAAATAAGGCTGGGACAGAGCAGCAGTGTATACAGCAGGCAGGAATTAGAGGCACAGAGGCTCTGATTTTTGGGCTGCTCATGGCACAAAAGCTCTTCTTCCCCCACTTTCTTTTGAAAACTGCTGCACAAACCAGCAAGAGACCCTTGCCCCTCACCCCTTGCCCCCCACAGCTTCCTGAGGAGTTCTTGATCTCTCTACTCACATTTGCAATCTCTGTTTCAAGCTCCATGACCTTTGCCATTTCCTCCTGGACAAAGGAATCATCTCTGGACACGTTCTTGTCTTCGCGGATCATTTTGGCGATGGTGATCATGAACTGCAGATAAGCTTCTCTCACCTGCACACAGACACACAACGTGCACAAAAGGTTTGCTGTCCATCATTTCACAGAATCCCAGAATGGCTGGGGTTGGGAAGGACCTTAAAGCCCATCCAGTGCCACCCCCTGCCATGGGCAGGGACACCTTCCACTGTCCCAGGGTGCTCCAAGCCCTGTCCAGCCTGGCCTTGGACACTTCCAGGGATGAGGCAGCCACAGCTGCTCTGGACACCCTGTGCCAGGGCCTCACTACCCTCCCAGGGAAGAATTCCTTCCCAATATCCAATCTAAACCTCCTGTCTGTCAGTTTGAACCCATTCCCCCTTGTCCTGTTACTCCAGGCCCTTGTAAACAGTCTCTCTTCAGTATTTCTATCATCCATCTTCACATTTCTCATTCAGCAAACCATTCTATTTGTCATGAATACCTTACAGGGCACTTGCCAGCCTCAAAACACACTTTCTGCTTCCCTGTGCCATCCAGCCTTGGCATTCTGAGTTAGAATTACTGCTTGGGCAAAGAGGAGGCTGTGTGCTTTGAATTACTCTATGGAACAGTGATCCCTACTAGCCAAAATTCCAGGGTAAACAGGGAAGGTTTGAGTTCTCTGAAAGTAATACCATAAATCTTCTCAAGTCTGGTTTTAGTGTCTCAAAGAAAAGCTCTGTTTCAGATGGTTCCCAATGACACCTTTGCTTTATTCCTGATGGGAGGCTCTGACTGATTTTTGCCTCAGGATGGGCCTTGAAAAGACATTTGGCTGCTGAGGGAGTGCTCATCCCTGATACAGGAACACGTGATGCTACCTCTTCTTCTCACATACTTTTCTTCCTCTGTAGACCTTGGAAGCCAGATAAACACAGTGGCTGTGGTGAAATTGAGTCTGGGCACTTACAGATGATGATTTGTGGTTTTAGGCTGAATGCTGAGCCTTAATCAGGCCAGACTCCCCCAGGCCTCAGGAGGAGTTTTGCCAAAAGATGCTGGACTAAGCACAGGGGGAGTTTGGGTCATCAGAGCTGGGCTCATTGTCTGGGGGCAGCGAGCTGGTAAATACAAATAAAAAGGGGTTGTATCTCCTCCTTGGTCATTAGGATTAAAAGCACAGCCTCAGCCCCCCCTGCTTTGTGCCTTCAAATTAAAGCTGTATTGAGCAGAACTGGGGTTTTTTTCCCCACTAATTTAGGATTGTCTCTGCACTGCACCTGATTTCCTACCTCCTCCAAGTCAATCTATGTCTGACCTTCATGCCTCAGTGCATAAATCCCCCTCTTTTCTGCTGTGAGTGCTGCTGGGGAGGTGACACTTGCAGGGGACATTCCCGGGCTCTCCACATTTCCCAGCACAGCTTCCCGAGGTTGTTTTGTCACAGGAGATGGCAGCTCCTAAAGATGCCCAGGAGGTGTGGGGACAATTCTCTATCAACCTCCCAGGGCTGTATTTTAGCCATATTATATATAAAGTGCAGTCAAATACACTGAAGTGGGAAGAAAACTCTTCCCACTGATGTTTTCATCTGCCTTTACAAACACGAGACAAAAGAGGCTCAAATGCTGATTGTTGTCCCTCTGTATTCCCTTCCATTCTTGTTAGGAAAATTGGTTTGATGTTGGGCTGCAAATACTCTTTGTTAGCAAGGCATAATTGAGGAAAATAAAATGTACTAAAGCAGTATTTTCATCTTGGAAACAGACAAATTATCCGGCTCTGTTTGCAACAGCTTTCTGTGTATTTACAGAAACAGTGTTTCTGCAGAATCAGTGTTTTTACCCTGAGCATTGGCAGGGAAAAGCAGCTAGAAAATAATCTCTCACAATTTCATGCAATTTTGGGGGAAGGGGAGGGTAAGTGGCAGCAGATTCTTGCTTGCTGAGCATCAGTGATTCAGAGGAAGATACAAGCAAATCCCCTGCGCTGAAAATGTGAACTTGTCCTTCAAAATGAGAGACTGCCTAAACTGTAAAACACAATTTTATTTCCCCTTCCTGAGTTGGCCACTTCTGGGGAGGCTTGATATTTATACAGTTGTTCAGTCCTTTTGTAAAATTCACAAAATGTTGGCTTAACCAGGAAAAAATGTAGCAATGAATGTCACAGTTCCATTCTGACTGCTGCATACCACAGAGATTCATATATTGGGGGTTTCCCAAAGCACAGGGATAAGCAATAAAGTTGTTTTAGTGGCTCAGAGTAAATCAGTACAAGGAATACTCACTTTTTGATAGTTGCCCCCATTAAAGTAGTAGTCCCTGGATGGCATTCCCAAACTTGGCTGGTCAATCTGAAGGAAAATGCATTTCTCTGGTTAGTGGTGGACAGGAAGTGGGGATGTCCAAAGGAATCCTTGAAAGGCAGCGGGAAATGCTCTGTGTGTGCCACCCTGCCAGGGCTGGAACAAAAGCACTGCCAAACACACAGAGAATTTGGGCTCTCCTGGATCTGGGGTGAGGTGGAAGGTACAACTCCTGTCTCTGGGTTTCCAGGTAGGGACAGGATGGAGTTTAGTGTGGGTTATAAAGCAAAATCTTCAAGTAATCACTGAGATTCAAGAATAAATTTAACTTTTCTAGGCTGCTTGACATGAGGGCTGGGCTTCCTGCACAACCATTCATGAGCAAACTCTGAAATACTCTTTATGTATTTTAAACCCATGGTTTCCTGCTGTGTATTAAACCTCACCATCATTTTTGTAAGTCACAAGAATTTGCAGCCCTTAAATGCTGTAAATCAGCAAAGTTCCATTGATTTTTATTCCTTTTGCTGCAACAAAAATTATGATGCCATAAAACATTTCCCAATATGTCTTTGAGACAGATCTTGGGCTACAGAACTGCTGCCTACATTTTGCTGGCATTATTCTATGGGAAGCTCATCTGTCTGTAGTGTAAATAATTATCCATTATGATTCTGGCAGGTCAATAATTCCTTGGAATTCTTTTTCCTTACATAAATGATGTGTCTGCTGGAATCCCGGTCATCGTTCCACACGAACATGTCAATGAGGACACGTTTGTTAAACCTGGAGTTCATGATGGAAAGGTTTTCCTCCATGCTCCAGCTTGGCTCTGGGAGATAAAAGGGAAAACAGACTTAATTTATCAATCTGTGTGAGACTGATTGAAACTGTACAGTTCACAAGCTGGCTGCTGGAATTCTTGAGATCTGTTGAAATGGATCAATGAGTGTTAAATGTAATTCTTTAGAGAAACTAAAAATGGAGGATTTAAGTTGGTGACAGTGGCCTCCCTAATTCAGGAAATAATTCTGACTGAGCCCTTCCAGGCCCAGCATTACCTTTGGTCTTATTCCAGTCTGCAGATGCCACTGGCCAATCTCCAACCATCCTCAAGGCCTCCAGCAGAGGCAGGGAATCCCGTTGCTCTATAAGACCTGAGGGAGGAAGGACCAATTCTGTGTTGTTTTCACACAAAAATAAAATTAGGAAAAATAAGTGATGGGCCTAACAGCTTAAATTTGCAACTGAATGTGTCATGGCAAAAAGTCAGGGATATCCTGAAACCATCCTACATTAGTCTTCAGAAAAGGAACGAAAATACTTCTGTGGTTCCAGCGGTGATTTGGAGTGAATTGGTTTGGGAAGGATGAGCTGGACAGGTTTGTGCCTTCTGAAGGGAAGGCTTTGCATCCATACCAGGGGTGGGCACCCAACATCCACCCTCTGCACATCCCAAATGGGTGTGTTGAGGTTTAATGAAGTACCAAGGCATCTTCATCCATCTGAGGATGAGTTGTCCAGGCAAGGCCCCATGGATTAGACAGATATTGACTGGATTTTGCTTAACAGAACATTGGTGCTTTTGTACACCTGGTATTGAACAGGGGGATCAGTGGAACAAGAGGAGACTCACTCTCATTCATGCAGGACTTGTAAAGGATTTTAGCTTTCTGAAATGCTTCTCTGTCCCCTTGATCTGAAGTCTCCAGCACACCTGGGGAAGGAACCATTGCCATGAGATTTTTGCCCTGGAGAGCATTGATCATTTTACAGAAATCCCTGAGCATTCAGGGCTGTGAGAAGCACTTGGAGGCTGCAATTACTGTGAAACTTGAGAGCTCTTCATGCTATTAATGGAAAAAGTGTCAGGGGGAAGGACTTGCAGACAGCTTGCCCTGCTCCTTTTGGGAGTTAGTACCCAACCACCTTTGGCTAATTTTTAGTGGGAACAGGATGTTCCCACAAAATGGGTGCAGTAAGAGACGTAGAGAGAAAAGAAATCCCAGTCAACCCTTCTCTGCAAGTTTATTTCTCTGCCTGATGTGCAGCCAGTGACCTCTGAGACCAAACACAGAGGATGGAGCAGCCCCATCCCTACCTTTGAGGATGATCTCCAGCTCGTCTCTGAGGATGTCAAAGATGCTGTATCTGGAGCTGGTCTCTGGGATCACGTGCCGGCTCAGCCAGCCCCCACAGGCGTACTGGTAGAAATCCTTGCACGGGTCAGCTGTGGGGTCCATGTTCTGGATTATTCTGGCAGCTGGGCATCAGAATGGGAGAGCTGAATTCCACAGACTGCCCAGGAATCTCTGGGACTACTGGAGACTGTCAAGGAGCTGCTTGGCAAGACTCATTCCCACATATTATGACTCGAAGAACCCTATTTTCTGCTTAAAAATGGATCTGAATGGCAGAAAAGTTGTCCCAGACCACGAAGCCTCGCAGGGAAGAGCACCCAGGGCTCCCTGGGGCACCAGTTTAGGCACTGCCCAAGAAACCAGTGTTTTCCAGGGGCTATTGGGAACATCCCTGCTGGAGTCTCACCTCTCCTGGGGTGTAGATGCCAAAAACAAGAAGGTGAATGCCCCATGAGAGAGAAAATTCAGTCTAAAGGGAATTCTGTTATGCTTATAAATACAGATTGTGTTGGTCAATCCATGTCCTGGCAGCTCAGAGCCAGAGCTGAAAGTTGCCACACTGGCAATTTTCCTGTGCTGCTCCCTTATGAATGATATTCCTTACCCAAGGGGAAATCTCATTCCTTTTCATCTACTTCAGCCTTAAACTCTGACTTATCTCTTATTCAGGCTCAGTACCAACATAGAAAGCCTCCCCTTTGCAGCAGTAATTCCTAATAACCCCATTACCTGCTGTCACACACCCAGGGGTGGTACAGATGTTGCCCGAGTTGGTGCCATAGTGGGAGCCTGCAGGGAGAGGAGGAAAACAAGATGGAATTAGTTGGTTTGGAAGGGAACTGCTCCCAAAGTCACTCACCAGAGCCCAATCTCAGTGACAGCTCTGCTTGCTTTGAGAGCAGGCGAGTGAACGTTGGTGCCAGTCACAGACATCAAATGACAACTGTGAAGAAATCTGGGGAGTTTTGAGGGAAATGTATTGGCAGCAGCACTGCAGCAGCCTTGACAGTGAGTTTTATGTCTCCTGGAAGGAGAATAAGACCATCTTTCCTACCTGCTAGCTGCCTCCACAGTCTTCCTGACACGAGCTGAAAGTGCAAAATCCTTTTTTAGACAATCTATGAAGATGCTCTGAGCATCTTCAAAGTCAGTGAGGCTGAGAGGTTTAAACAGGGGGCAAAAATCCCAGAGCTGGGTTACTGCTCCCACACTGCTTTGAGCCACCAATATCAAATTTAGGAAAAGAAATTACTTTTATTTCTCCAAGTATTTGTGTGTTGGGGAGTGGGGAGCCTGTCACAGACTTGTTTGGCCACAATTTCATGTGGCCTTTAAGGCTGGTCCTTGCTGCTCATCAGAGAGGTTGTCCCTAAACTGGAATATTCAGGGCTCATGGAATAGTGCAGAAATAAGGAGACCATGTTCAAATTTGTTTGGCCTTGAGTTAAGCATGGAAAAGGCCAGTGGAGTCCTGATCTTGGCTATTCATTTCCTATTTCTGAGTGCTTAGTCTTGATTTGTGCAGTTCTCCCAGTGCAGAAGATCCCCAAAAAGCCAGTGCACACATCATTTCTGAGGCTGAGTATTCAAGGGAAGTGTTCATGTGATGCTGGGCAGGTGTTGATGCCTTGAGAGGCCTCCAGATACAGAGACTGGGCAGAAATAAGGGAATAAAGGTGGGGATTTATTGGAAAGGCCTCCAAAGGTACCCCTGGGGAGCCAGAGGTGCTGCCCAGATGGGCCCCGAGATGGACCCTGAGAGGCCACGAGTTCTTCCCACTTTTATAGGTTTGGTTCATTTGCATCTCAGGGTTCATTCTCCAGTTAAAGCTTCAGTTTAATGATGGAATTCCCCTCAGCTTGTCCCCCTCTCAGAGGCTTTTGGTTGATACTTTTTGGGCCCAGGAGGGGCTGGGTGTCCTTGGAGAGCAGCCTGGAGAGGCTTTGTTGTGTGTGCCCAGCACAGAGAGCAGCACTGAACAGGGAACAGGGAACTCCAGAGTCACACACTGGGCACTGCAGGGTTTGAAAAATAGAAAAGTTCAAACCTGAGGCAGCAGTGTCAGGTCCCTCCTGTGTGCTGTTCCCTGCAGAGCTGCACTGGGAGGGATCTGAGTGCTCCAGCCTGAGGGCCTTGGCCCTGGGAGGAAGAGATTCACTTTGCTGGTTTAATTTCCCATTTGAGAAACCTGTCTTGATTTACTGCCTTGGTCTCAAATAGACAACTGTGTGGTTCCACACTGGAAAACAAAATCTTGGAACTTTCCAGCAGATTTAGCCATTTTTAAGTTTTATTTTTGATGCTTGTTTGCAGAGAAGAGTTACAAAAAACAATCCCTTTCAACGCAAGCAAGTGCTTTACATGAGAGCAAACAAGATTACAGTAATTCAGAGAGAAATGAAACCATGGGGGGGAAAAGAGGGCTTTGAAGTTCATCAGTGGAAGCGACATAAAAAGCCCCCACTGTGCTGGGGAATGTTCAGGGTTCAGCTGAGCGTGGCCGTGCTGGGTGGGAGCACATCTGCATGAGAAAAACTCTGTGTCCTGCCCTGCCTGGTGGCTGGCAACCTGAACAGGGGAGGAGCAAAATATGGGGGACAATGGGAAGCTTCACAGAGATACTTCTTCTTTTTTT
>VXAC01005621.1:284263-363634 GCA_013399225.1 Rhipidura dahli | reverse complement strand
TTTTTTTTTTTTGGTGTTTGTTTCAGCATTTATTGGGAGGGTTTTTTCTGTGTGCTGGATGAAGCTAAGCCCAAGTTTTGGAGCTTATTAAACTCTCTCATAAGCAAACAATTTATAAAAAGCCCAGGGTATCTCCAAGGGGGAAAATAAAATACTTTGAGGAAAAGAAATGAGTAGTTCAAGAGCAAAAGGAAAGGAGCAGTAGCAAAGAGCAAGGTGAGGAAGAAATAATTGTACTACAAAAAATTTGTGTATCTCTTACTCTTTTGCAGGGACCAGGCAGGACTGAAATGAAACCTTTTCCCTTTCATTTATTTATTTATTTTAAAATCAAAGCTTCTCTCTTTAATATAACCTGACAATGTCTCACTTCAGTTTCTGGAACCCAACTGCTTTGAATGAGGCTTGAGCTCCCCTCCCTTCCCCAAGGCCTGTGATTGTGATGCTGTAACTGAGCAGGGTGAGCAGGGGAGCCAGAGCTGGTTTGGAATTCCAGGCCTCTGAAACTCTGCCCCAAAAGCAGATCATGGGAAATGGCTGGGGAAGAGCTCTCAGTTTACCTCGAAAAGTGTCTCCTTTGTTTCTCCATCAATTCTCTCCTTTATTCCTCAGTGACTTTCCTGCCACAGAACCTGGCTCTGGGTACAACCAGCTCTGCCCTCTTTGGCTTTACAATGCCAGATCTCTGCTCACTCGACTGCAGCTTTGTCACCTGCACCTTCCAACAACTAGAAATGAACTTGAAATGCACCTTCTGCATTCTCAGCTTGACAGCTCTGCCCTTTGTTTCCTTAAGCTGCTTCTCTAAAACAACAGCCCAGCTTTTCAGTAGAAATGCAGGTATTTCTCTATTTCTTTTCCTCCCTTGTTAAACACTGCTGACAGGTTGAGGTACAGTGACAGACAGGCTCCTGCTTTGACATCCATTTCAGTCTGGTGCAGCAGCAGCAGAGAATTGATCAGGGAAGGGAAGCTTTAATGGAGATAAATGCAATGACCTGAGCCGTGGGATGACTCCAAATGGAAGAAAAAGAGGGAAATCAGGCACTCCTGATGCTGCTTCAGAGGTGAACTGCTCACCTGAGAGATGGCAGAGCTGGGACGTGCTTCAGACCCCCTGGGGTCACTGTGGAGAATTTCACTGTCTTAATTTGGCCTCACAAGGATCCACTGGACCCTGCCACATCTCCTGGCCAGCAGCAGGAGCCAGGAATGGCTTGTGGGATCTCTGGGTGGCTGCAGTCCCATCCAGCAGCTCACTTTTGGACTGACAAGCCTTTTCAAACCCAAGCTGCTTTTCCACAGCCTTACTGAGAGAACAAAAGCCAAGCCAAGCCTTCTGCAGGGCTCTGGAGGACACAGCTTGTGTTTAGTGGGTCCCCACTGTGCGTTTGGAGGAGCACAGATGGCTGGGGATGGCACACATGGAGACAATTAGAGCCACAGTTGTCACCAGGCGCTCACGTGGGAGCTTTTACCTCTCAGCACCTTCCCTTTCCTCAGATCCCCTCTGCAGCAGTGCTGTTGGCACTGCAAGCTGCCCTTGTTGCTATTAAAATGGGGATTTGCTTTCAACAAACAAGGGAATTGCCAATTCAGGTTTTCTTTGTCAGAGAGGGCTGCCTGGGCCAGGTGTCAGCCTCTTCAGAAGGAGCACAGAACACAAATGTTCAATTTATTCCACCTTTCCTGGGATTTCTCACCCATGAGCCAGGGTTTTGAGTGAGGATCAGTAAATTGTGTGCATTTGCTCATTTTGCAGCCCTGTCACTGCCCATTAAAGCTCTGCATTCCTGCAGCTCCATCTGACTCCGACTGAGGGGAGCCTTGCCACCCAAATGCCACCAGGACTCGTGTGATAGCTGCCACTTCTTGAAATTCTGCATCTCCTGTAAAAAGCTGCCTCGTTAATGAAGGTTCCTGATGTCAAAGGACAGTTGGGGACCAGTCAAGGAGAGGAGCCAGAGCTCAGCCACGACCTTGTCTCAGTTCAGCTACTGCTCCTGCTCAGCAGGCTCCTGTAAATCTGTTATTCAAGTGCCCAACAATCACCTTCAGCATAGGAAATGCAGGAGAAAAATGTGGTTTTTTTGAAATCCACCCCCAGAACAAGGTGCTGCTTGCTTGGTGTTGGTGTTTGTTTGGAGCCTGCCTAAGAGGAGAGCAGAGGGCCTTGCAGTGACAACCTGTGGGGCTGCAGACACAAAAATGTCTGTGGGTCTTCCTCCTGGGAAGGCAGCTCGGGAGCCAGGAAGTCAATGGAAGATCCAGGATGACAGGAGCAGCAGTGAGGTGAGGCTGGAGTTTGGAGCTAAGTTGCCTGGAGGAGCTGCTGAGTGATTTGATGTGTCAGCTCCAGAGAGGGTCAAGATGTTCCCCGGGCTGTGACCTTTCCAGCAAGGGACGGGGTTTGGAGCTGAGTAAATACTGACAGGGAGCTGTGAGGAGGCTGCTGAGGTGGGGTTGTTGGTGTGAGGGAAGGATTGAGGGCATGGTGTGTTCCAAACCCATTCAGACCCTGCTTCCCTTGCTAGGATCACCCAAATATCCCTTTATTCTTCCTATGTTTTCTTTCAGCTTATTCCAGAGGAGGTTTTTTGGGTCTGAAAACTTCTCTGCATGTCAAAAATCCCCAAATTGTGTCCAGAACTCTGTAACTGCACTGCTGTGAGAGCTTGGGTGTTTTTGTTGGCTGGGAATAGAGATAAAAATCCCAGTCAGCATTAACAGAACTCCAGGAATTATTGCTGTACCCACAGGCCTATTTCATGCACCACAGTGCTTTTCTGCAGGATATATATGAGCAGAAAAATATTCTCCCTGAGCCACAAAGCCTAAACATGCCTTTATAAATAAAAAAAGAAAAAAAAAGGGAATGCAAAGCAGGACAGGCAATGATTTAATTTTCTAATTTAATTCCTAATTACAAGCTAAACAAAGTTATTTTTAGAAGCCTGGGTAGCGTCATTCTGATCAAGGGTGTATCAAGGTGAAGTGAGAAATCTGAATCTGCTCTTAGTGAACAACCTAGTGTCCCACACACATTCCAAAATCAACATCTCAGTGAAATTAGAAATAGAAGGGTCCCAGGATAACATTGTTGGTTGAATGGTGCTCAGCCACATTGGTTTTTTTTCTTGTTGTTCTGTGGGATTTATGTGGCTCAGCTTTGAGCCAGAGGTGCTTTTCCCTTGGGGAGTCTGGGATTTGAGGCTTTTGGCTGAGCATTGGGAATGGGCTGAAGTGTGACAGCAGCACAGAGCCAAGGGGGGCATTGGGACAAAACTTTTCAAGACAAAAAAAAAGATGTTTCTGCTGCAGGAAGAGTCTGCAGAGCTCCTTTCGTGTCAGTTCTAGACCCAGGCAGTGCATGCTGACCCTGCTCTGTAGGGATGAAGCTCCTGCTGCTCATTTCCCACCTGGAATTCCCTAAAGCTCGTGGCTGCTCCAGCTGTGGGCTCAGATGGGCACAGAGGCACAAAGGGGCTCCAGGGCAGAGCTGAGCACACCTGGTGGGGTGTGAGGAGCTCAGGGCAGCAGAACATCAGCCCTGGAAACACTTCCAGGGAAAGTTTAATTGCAGATATGAGCCTGCAAAAATATTTCGGTTTCAGAGCTGTTTTGTCACAGATGAGCCTTCCCTAAAAACGTGTAGTGAGCACAGACTCTGCCTCTGGATTTGGATGAGACCAACACTTGGGCAAATATTATGAACAGCTGAATTCTGGATTGTCTGGAGCCAGCAGAAGATGTAGGGCAGATTTCTCAAATCCTTTATGCATGGAGGCAGCAAAACCCTGCCTAGCTCAATGTTTGATACAGAAACTCCTCCTCCAGGACCTGGCTCTGGGGGATTTCTTTCCTCTCATCTCCTGAGCTAATAGAAGAAACTTTCTGATGAACTTTATGAATACCAGATACTCAGATTTTGTCTTCAACTGCTGGTAGCAGAAGGAATGAACAAGAACAAGGCTTTTTTCATGAATTATTGCTCAGAACTGTGCAGTGTTTCACTCACAAGTGCTGAAAATGCAGCTCCCTGCAGCAGGGGAGGCAGAGTGTGAGGAGACAGCACAGCCTTGCTCCACTTTTGCTGTTCCTGCTTTAATTTCATTCTGCAGTGTCTCAACAAAGCTCCCAGTCCAAGGGGCTTTAATGGGAGTGACAAACACGAGGCAGAGCTGCTCCCAAGCATTTGATGCTTCACGGGGTTTTAAAGTGGGACTTTGCACTTGGTGTGCCAGTGGGGAAACTTTGGATTTACCAAGTGTGCTCTGCAGTTAAAATATTTAGGCAAAACACTTCAAAATAATGATGTCAGGTTTCTGGCAAGACATTTGTGTTCAAGTCACTGAAGCAAATCACACTTAGAGATCCAACTGCCTGATGGAATATTTTAAAAGTCTCCTTTTCCTCAGCAGCAAGTGTCTTTTTAATTTTTTTTTAAGCTTTCACATTGTAATAAGCAATTTCCCCTTCAGGGAGATTGTTTTTAGAAGTGTTTTAAAGCAGCTGCTGCTTTAAAAACCCTGACAAGAATGAATGTTGGCTTGTGCTTGTATCAAATAAGGGAATGTCAGTCCTCACACACAGACACACACCTTCCCTCCAAAACAGCGCATCAGCTTTGTCAAAACAGCTCCGAATTCAACAAATTGCATAAAATTAAACAGAAGCAGAGAATCTTACACAGCATAATTCAAAAAATTAAGTAAAAGCCAACAAAATCTCTGAGATGGGAGGGAAGCAGAGAGAGCCCAGTCCCTCACAGAGGTGACCTCATGGTCTCCCTGTATTTATATTTTCATTTAGCTCTGCGAAAAAAGGACTTTTCCTGCCGTTTGCAGGGGGAAGGGGAGGATTATTGCCAGGTTCTTACCTCTGCTGCTGGCATAGAGGATCACCAGGGCGACGGCGGCACAAGTCATGAGGAGCAGCAGGACAGCCAGCCCGATGGCCACAAAGCTCCAGGGCTTCTTCCCAGCTTTGGTCGATTTTTCCACAATATCCATTTGACTTTCTGATTTCCCCATTATCGTAACTCTAAATCGGGGAGGGGAGGGCGAGAAAGGGTTAACAGCACGGCTACATCAGGACGGGGAGAAATGCATGAGAAATCAGGGAGGGGGAAAAAAAAAAGGAAGCAGAATAAAAGCAAGGGGAGAAAGAAAACTTCCAAATTATTACATGTATTTGTCCATTTGATTGTCCACAGATTTGCCAACCTCATTCTCCATCTCCCGTGCCTGCGTGTCTGCTCTCGGGGGGCCTCTGCTGCCCCGGGCTCTCCGTGGTGCTGTGGCAGAACTTCAGGAGCCTCTTTGGGAAGTCTGCAAAAGTCTCATGACCAGGTTGGGCAACTCCTTTCGCCCGAGCAGAGGAGGAGGAGGAGGGGGGGCAAACTACCGCCTTCCACTCCCCGCTCCCAAAATATTCACGCTGCCGTGAAGAAAATTCCCTCCGTGGCGCTGGGCAGGTCCGCAGGGCTCTGTCACCAGCCGGGGAATCCGAACTGGGATCCTTCCAGCTGCGAGCGCCCTGGAGCGGCTCCGGGGCCGGCGGCGATGCGGGATGGGGACAGCGGGGCAGCTCCCGGGGCTGCGGGAGCCTGGAACTCCCCGAGGCTTCTCCGAGCCATGCTCAGGCTTGGGAGCTCAGCCCCGAGCCCTTCCCAGCTCCAGGGAGATGCTCCGGGAGGGAGGAGGGGGTGGGATGGGCTGGAAGCGCTCCGCTGCGGCTTCTCCCGAGCTGCCTCCGGCTTCCCGGGATTCTGTTATCCCTGGAATGCCAGCCGGTTGTTGGGAGAGGTGGGAACCTGCTGGAGCTCCCTGGCTTCCCAGAGCGCCGGCAGCTTTGGGGTGGGTGGGATGAATGGGGTGTTTGCAAACAGGCTGATTTATGGGTTGTTGCAAGCAATGCGCACAGTTCCTTTATGGAAATGCGGCTGGGAACAACTGGGAAAGGCAGTAAAAGCAAGGGCAGGGTGATTTCCCTGGGGTTTTGTTTCACTCTGCTCCAGAACCGACTCCGGGAGGAGGCAGAAGCAGCCTTGCTCGGGGCTGTTTTCCCCTGAGCCGCCGGAGTTCATTCCCTCCGTGGAAAGGTTCAGGTTGTGTCTCCGCACTCGGAGTTTTGTGTGAGCTCGGGAGGAGGTGCTGGGGGCAGAGCAGGGATTCCTTTGTGGCTGCTCGCTGGGAATGGACACACAGTGTTCCAAGAATAGGGAACAATGAACACCAGTTCCTTCTGCCAGGAGCCCTAGCCTCCTCTCCCAGTCAGCACTCTGCCTCAGAATCCCTGGGAGAATTCCCTTATTATTACTTTTTTTCCCCCAGAGTCATGTTGTCCCAGGCTTCTGGCAAGTGTGAAGGCAGCAATTCTCATCCCACCGCTGAGGAGGAGCAGGACAACGCAGGGATGTGAAATGCACTTGTGCTCCTGCAGATCCTGGGTGTCCATATGGGAAAAAGAGCTGCAGAAGGCAGGGTCACTTCTAAGGACAAAGCTGTGCATTTAATTAGGATTTAAGTGATCTCTCATTTCTGTTTGGAGAAATTTCTGCAGCTAAGAGAGCTGAGTTTCCTGTGTTTGTGGGAATCCTTCTGGTTGCTGAGCAGTTTTACTCCTACTTTACAATGCAGCTGGCTCTGAGTGGGATCTACCTGGTTGAGGTCCATAACACTGCAATAGGCAGGTGCCTCACAGGGCTTAATGTGGCAACTTTTGTAAATTTAATGTGGGGTTTTTTTGTAGACTTAATGTATTAATGTAGTTATTCTCATAGATTTTATGTATTTATTCTTACACCATAGCTCTAAGACACTGCAGGGTATTATTTTGTCCATTTTGGGGAGGGGGAGAATCAATTTGCCAAGAATCCAAGAGCTTCTGCTAAGTAAAAAAAAACCCCAACCCAACTCGAACAAACAACCCAACGAAACTCAAAAAAAACCCAAAAACCAAACCCTAATTTTCTGTGTGAGGAGCAGCAGCAACTGTAAAGGACATATTTGCAGAACCATTAATTTTGATTGCCTTGAGCAGCTCTGTGTGGTCACTGGGATGGAGCAATCCATCATCCTGCCAGTGCAGCAAGGTCCCCGTTCTGGTCACTGCTTCGAAGGGGACAGACCTGCTTTGATTTCTGACAGCCTCAGGATCACCTTGGAGCCTCTATGGCACAGGCAACTCATTTTATTTAAGGCTTTATTTATTTCCCCCCTAAATCTCACATTCTATTAAATTATTGGTGATTTAATCACTGCCTGCAGAAATTCTCATCTGCTTTTCCCCTTATTTTCCAAAAGAGCTTAAAAAGTTTAATCCCTCTTTGCAATCCTGGGAAGGTGAACACCGGTCTGGGGATTTCTTCTTCTAGAATTTGAGGAACAGTGAGGGTTTTCAGTTCTTGGAAAACATCCTCTCTCCCCAGAGCAATGTAGACACAAAACATATGAAGCAACGAGGCATTTGCTGTTTGGGTTGGGCCACTTTGAAAGGATTTTTCCCTTTTTGCTTACTTTGTAACTTTGCAGAGGAGGTTCTCCTGTTACTGGAATTTGGAAGTGTAAAGAGTGGCAGGGTTACAGATTGAAAAAAAAAGCCTCAAATCAGGGATTTTTACCCTTGGACCCTGCAGGGATGGGGCTTGAGCAGCCAAGCTGGATGACTGCCTCTTTGTGGGATGTGTTTGCTGGCAACTCAGAGACCCCACATTTGAATATTCACTCCCAAGGTGCTTCCCCAGGCACAGGGCATCCCAAACTGCACACAACTACTGAATATAGACAGGAGCAGCTCTGGGGTTTGCTGCTGTGCTTCTCTGCTGGGGAAAAATTCTCAGGTCTGTGGGGAATTTATGGCCAGAGGGCTCTAGCCCTGGACAGCAAATATTTGAGCTGGTGCCTCACTTGTCTGGGAGACTGCACTTGAATATTTTTGCTTTCCCATTTCCCCTGGAGAACCTGGAATAACCACTGCTGGACCTGGGACACTGAGCTGGGATGAGACTATTCAAGGATATTTTTGCCTTGCTCAGAAGTTTGGTTGCTGTGTCACAGTTGCCACAATGTCAACCTGACCTTCAGCTTCTCCTTCAGGAGAAAGTGATCCTGAAGACAGAAATTGTCAGGAGTTGGGCATTTTTTTCCCCCCTCCTCTCCTTGTATTTGTTTTGTCACTGGTGACGTGAACTGCAAAAGCTTTGTGATTCTGAGAATATATGAGAATATATAACCTAAAATTATATATATATGCACCTAATATTATTATATGAGAATATTTTACCTTCTTTAGTTGCCTGCCCGATTTTTGCACGGTTTTTAGTCTGAGTATTGATGTGATTGAATAGATGATCCCATGCTTGCTGCTCCCTCTCTGCTCCCAGAAAACCAAGGACTGGATGTGCAGTAGGGCAGTGATTTCCCAGCTGGAGCTCTGGGGTTCTCCTGCAGGAATTAAACAGCTCCACCAAATGTAAAAACAATTCCATGTCCTACAGCAATCCGAGCCAAGCAGGACGTGGCAGCATCTTTAGTGTGATTTGTCTTAAGAGTTGTTGCCATGGAAACAAGGTCTCCATCTCTATCTGGTACATCCTCATGGACTGATCCCTAGTGAGATGTGAGGGAAATTCTCTTCCCTCTGGATGTCAGGGTTTGTAGTTTGCCCTGAATCCTTTGCCTGTGCCAAAAAAAACCCCAAGAGGATTTGAGGCAGTCCTGTGGCGGTGGAAGTGCAATTCCAGATCTGGAACCACTTATATGTGAAATGAGGTTAGAAATGACCAGCTCCTGGGTGTGTGAGGGGCAGAGGTGAGGGGAGCAGCTCCAAAACTCCTCAAAGACTGCTTAAAACCTCTCCTGTTATTTACCTGTTTGGTTTCAGCACAATAAGGAGCCACGAATCTGGAAAGAGAGCTGTTACCTGTTGTCAGCTGGGTATCAATGTCCAGGCTACACAGATATAAAAATGTATTTCTTCTGTGCATAGAAATTACTCTAAACAGGAAAACTCACCTGAACCAAGGTTTCTAATACCTGTGTAAAATGGTCAGTTTGGTAACCTGAGCAGTGTGCATTATTCCAGTCAAAATGTCAGTAAATGAGATTAGTATTCACTTTTAACTACAGAAGAAAATCTGAAGCTGTAGGGTGACATTAAAACAAAAAAGCCCAACCCCACAGCCTCACCCCAGTGAATCAGCAGATGCCTGGCTCCAGGACAATGGCTGGATGTACCCTGTGATTGATTGTGGCAGCGATGCTGCCCACAGAGGAGAACTCATTGTGCTCACAAATAATGGGTTTGTCTCTGAGAGCCAGCAGAACCCTGGCATCTGTCAGCCAGCATCAAAGAAATAAAGCTCAACATTGAAATATCTTCTTGGAGCAGGTTGGCTGCCAGCTGTGTGGGGTGGAAATAAGTCCTGGTAGAGGCACATCTGAAACAGCTTAGAAGTGGGAAAACCTCGAAGTTTAGGTGAGGTTTCAAAACTCTTCTCTCGCTCTCCTGTTAGAGATGAGCATCTTTGGAACACCCTCAGCATTAAAAGCTCTCAGATATCAGTGCTGTCCTGCAGGAAAGGTGCCGTGGCTGCTGCCCTGAATTTCTGGATGCATTCCCTGCAGAGAGAAGCAGGTAAAAAGGTGAAGGTGCCTTACCTGGTTCTGGTGGAGGAGGTGTTTCAGCTGCAGAGGTGCCTCGAGCAGTTTCTGGGATGGAACTGCACCGTTTGTGTTCCCTGGCAGTCAGAAAGAAATGTTTATTCATGTTAGCAGCACTGATCCCCTTCCAGGCTCTCCCCAGGAATGGGCTCACAAAGTGCTGTGCCCAAATCTCCCTCTCCCCCTCTCACATGCAGGTGGCTCCCAATGCCCAATGAATTAAATGCTCTGCTCTGAGACTTCTCAGGGAGGTTTAACCCCTTCCAATGTGTCTGAAATCAGTTGGTTTCATGCCTAGACTGGAAAATAGGTTGTGTAGCAGGGCTGCCTTTAAGAGGACAAGGTGATTTCCTGGCTTCTTAGCATTTGGAGAATTCTCTTCTATTACAGTAATTAATTCTTAGGAAAGTTCTCATTTTCCATGAGGTGCTTTTACTTTTTTCCCCCAAGAGGTTTTTCAAGACTTCTGGAATGCAGTGTCTCATTTTCACATTTAATTTCTGTATTGTAATTATTTCAGGATTGCAATTATATTCTTAATGAAAAAAAACCACTTCAAAACCACACACACATGGCTTGGGAGGGATATTTTTGCATTGCTTTGCTCTATAGGAAGACAGATTCCAAACAAAGTGAATCTCAGATATTTCACCTTAAATTATTTTCAGTTACAGAGCACATGCAAGTTTCAGCTTTTCTAAAAATGACAAGGAGATAATCCCTGTTTCCAAGGAAAGCTGTTCAGACCAGTTGAAAAATTAGAGTACATAACCCCAGTCCTGTATTTAAACACCAGGCACATGTTATTTAATGCAACACAGAAGTCCAAGCCATAAAATGCTCTTCAATAAATTATTACACTTGGTTTCAGCAAGACTGCAAAGTCCTGGATTATCAAAATCCTTATAAATACAAATAGTTTCAGCAAACTTCCCATTTCCACCCAGCCCTTACCTTTTTCTTGCATTCCCACTGGTAATTAGGATGCTGTGGGGGAAATCAGGAGCCTGAGGGCTGAAGATGCACCCTGCATGGACAGCTGGAGTGTGGGGGTGGCTGTGGCAGGGGCAGGAGCTGCAGGACAGGAGGAGGCTGAGAGTCTGGTCAGTGTTTTCATGTAACAGCTCCTGAAGGAACCTCAAATCCCAGAATCCCAGGATGGTTTGGGTTGGGAGGCCCCTCTGGAGATCATCCAGTCCAACCCCACTGCCAAGGCAGGGTCAGCTGGAGCAGGTGACACAGGGACACATCCAGGTGGGTTTGGAATGTTTCCAGAGAGGGAGACCCCACACCCTCCCTGGGCAGCTGTTCCCGTGCTCTGCCACCTCCATGGAAAAATGCTCTTCCTCAGGCCGAGCTGGAACTTGTGTTTTAGTTTATGGCCATCAGTCCTTGAATTTAGGATGAGAGGTGGGAGCTGGCCCTGGGGGTGCAGAGAGGTACCTGAGTGCCCTCAGAGGAGGGTTTGGATCCCAGGTGCAGCTCTGTGGTTGGAATTTCCTCTTAGGGACAGTTTGGAATGGCCAGCTCTGGGTGCTTCCTTGTGCAGCAAAGCCTCTGGGGCTCAGTCAGGCAGGGCCAGGCCTGCACCAGGCATCTGAATGTCTTTATTATTTATCAGCCCTTGCCTCTGCCAGCCAGGCAAGCACCGAGCCTGCACTGGGGCTGGATCCCGCGGGATGCCCGGGAGGTTTCCTCGTCCCCTCTGAGGGTCTGTGCCAGGGGCAGCTGTGCCAATACTGGGGTGGGTGTCGGGCACAGAGCAGGGGGTGGGTGACCTGCAGCAGGGGGACAGGGGCTGGGGACAACGTGCAGCTCTGGTACAATAATGGGAAATGCACAAATAATGTCATCTTCAAAGTGCCGTGTACCCGGAACTAAGAGGTACTGACAAGCGTCTGAAAGAGAGAATTATCCCCATTTTACAGATGAAAGGGAGTCACACAGAGAATCAAAGTCAAGATTAGATTACTAGACATTGATGCCAGAGGAGCTATTAGGTCTTGTCTGGCATCTGGCAGAACAGAGCGGAGAATTTCACACAGATTGCTCCATTAAATCCCTAATCTCTGTTTGGGCTTAGGAAAAGACCTCCAGAGCTGACACAAAGACACTGCACCACCTTCAAGTAATTTGCTTGTGGGGTACTGCTGCAAGTTCACATCCTATCCCAGTAGGAGTTTATTTCACTTCCTGCTGCCTCAGCTAAGTTTGAATAATATTTTTAAGAGCCCCCCCCCACCATATCACCTGAAATCCCCTTTGCATTTGTGTTCCCTCGAGATGATTGTTGAGTTGATACTTTTCATGTGGGAGACAAGGAGCAAAAGGATGTTGGAGTGGGAAAAGTTTAATCTTGATTAAATAATGATATTTTTTTCCCAGTGAGAATAATCAATCACTGGAGGAGCCTCCCCAGGGACATGATAAGGTCCCCATCACTGAAAGTTGACAAGATTTCCCAGGCTGGGCAGGGTGCTGGATAATCTTATCTAGGATCCCTTTGCCATGGGAGGTTGGCTCTCATGACCTCTTGTTGTCCCTTCCAACCTGGGCTGTTTTATGATTCCATGACAAGGTTTTGTGGACACGAATTAAATGTGTGCTTAAAAGTTGTGTTGCATCAGGTTCTGGGTTCCAAATCCAGCAGCAGTCAATGTTCCCAGTTTCCCTGCTGAGAAGTGATTTGGATCTTTCCAAGTGACACAGCCTCTTCTGACCTGTCAGTTCCGTGGCATTTTCCTCTACATCTCTGCCAGTGGAACTATTGCACTGCAGTTCATCAGGCAGGTTTATTAGAGGAGACTTAATTGGATTGCATTAGCTGGCATTTAAGGCATCCAAACCAGTTGAGAATGCAATCAATTAAAACATCCAAGCACATTAATGGTGTGGACACAGGGCAATTTACATAGATGGCTAATTACCTGTTTACTCCAGGAAGCAGATCCAGAAAGGCCAAATGATGCACCAGAAGAAAAGAAACATCACAGAAATCCTGTTGGCAAGGCTGCAGAAACAAGCACATGGCAAGGTGTAATTGTCTCCATTGTTAAAGCCTGCAGGGAGAGAACAAACCCCAGACCGTGACAGGCACTCAGAGATGCTCCCAATAATTTCAGATTTGAATGTGACTTCCAGAGAACAGACTGAGCACATTAGCAGTGCTGGAATGTCTGATAATGGCACATCTGAGGATTCTAAGCAATCAAGAATCTCTCTGAGATGGTCATTTCAAGTGGGGAAATGCTAATCCCTGTCAGTTTTCCATTTCATCCACTACTGATCTGGATCTGAGGCTGGGGCTCCGTGGGGACTCCGGGTCCCTCACTGTGGGTGATGCCCGGGAAGTGGTTTTGGGGTGTGCAGCACCCACCTGGAGATGAAAGCACAACTGAGGGGCAGAACAAAATGCAACCCAGGGTGGAATGGACCCATTAACATCCTCCTGTGCTTCCTGCTCCCTCCTGCAACCCCCCTGTGGCTTTACAGCTGAATTCTCTCATTTGCTGGTGCAGCTCAGGAATGAGACATGCAAACTGATGATCAGATACTGCTCCTAATTTCCTTCCCAGTCCAGGGGGAAATTCTTGTTCTCGTTCATTCTCTGCCACTCCTGACTTTTGGGGATTGTGTAGAGAACACACAAACACAACAATGATCAGGTTGGTGGTGACACACCTAAAGCCACAGTTGCTCTGGAACAGAACAAGTCCCCAGTGGCTCTCAGGGACACAAGGGAGGCTTGCCAAGGTCTCCAGGAGGTCTTGGCCATGCATCCCGTGCCCAAGATAGACTTTGGAAGTGAATTAATTGAAAATTACCCAGTTGCACATGTCTTAGAGGTGTGGGTTGCACACCTGTATTGAGGTGTGGGATGCAGAGGGTTGCTGGCACCAGGCTGTGACATCAGGGAGGACCAGGACAGAAGCTGCTTTCTCACTTTCTCAATTGCTGGTTCATCAGTGAGGAACAAAAACCAGCATCAGTCCTCTCCTTTTTTTTTTGTCTGCCAGAATTTCTTCTGAATTATGTACATTCCATAGGAATTCCACCCTCTGCTGACATCTTTGGGACTGGCTCATGTTCTCCAGCCTTCCATTTGGGGTGGAAATTTGTTCCCCACCCACCCTCAAACACCCCCAGCTTCTGAGAGCTACAACCAGCAATATCAGCTGTGTTTATTTTCTGCCCTCCAGGCACTTCTGGGAGCCAACAAACCCCTGCTCCTGTGCTCAGGGCTGCCTGTACTCACCTGTGGGCAGGTGCAGTCTCTGCAGCACTGACAGAACAAATCGATGTGGAAAAGTCATTCCTGAAACCCACAGCAGGAGCAGGAGGGATGCCACAGCTGAATGCCACAGCTTTGGAATGCTGTGCCTCCTAAATAATGAAGTGCTTTTCTTAAGGTGCCACTGAGTGATGGTTGAACCAGCAGATCCCAGCACAGACCAGAGTGGCTGAAATCCAGCTGAAGCAGCCAAAGCTCCAAAGGCAGTGATAATTTTGTGTAACACATTAAATTCCTGGTGACAGCGACTCCTCGGAGCCCTGGCAAATTGGAAACTGCTGGATGCAGCAGCAGCACCGTGATAACCCAGTTAATCTTCTGCAGGGGCATGATGGTAAAAGAAATGGCTTTTAGATTAGCTGTCATTAGAGTGAAACATCTGCCCCTGCCAGCCAAGGGATTGTCCCCACTTGGGCACAGGGAAGCTCATTAAATTCCTGGCTTTGCATGGCTCTCATCCAGAGCCACACTTCCACCACGCTCTAAGGCTGGGAAGCACAATGACCTGGGCTGAAAGGCAGGAAGATGAATTCCCTGGAGATGTGTCAGCTTCCAAAGCAGCTGCAGAAGTCGGTTCAAGTGTTTGGATTCCCTTAGTACCTGGAAGCACACAGCGAAGTGAAGTAGGAAAAATTAATGGGAGTGATGGGGTTTTAAAGGAAATTAAACCTTCTGAGATCACAAAAGCTCAGAGTTTTGCTACGTCTGAACTCTGCGGAAAAGCTTCCAGTGGAATATTTAGTTCCAAACACTTTGCTATCATTTCTAAGCTGTTCTTTGCCTGCTGGACTACAGAGCACGAGGTCAGGAAACTTCCCTTGTCTAACTCTGTTTGTGATGCAAATATTCTCACATCTGATTTTCCTTTCACATGCTTAGAAGGAACGAGGAGTGCTTCAGGGGGGCAAGGCTGGCAGGGCACTGCTTGAGGAACATTCTCAAACGGGATTTCACAGTTTGCTTTCACTGTTCATTACCTGGTGGTGATGTGCAACACGGTTATTAAGGCTGCAGAATGCTTTAAAGGAGCAAAATTCTTGCAGAGCAAAGAAATATCCAGCTCTGTATGGAGCTCAGAGCTGGATAAATTAGAGGTATTTAAGCTTTAATTAATTAATGACTGCAGCTTCAAGCTGGATTACAAACAGGTAGCCCGCTTCAGCTTTTATTAGGTTGTATTTTCTTCTTGATTCCATTGGTCTTGATTAATATAAATATATTTGAATTCTTCACAGTTGTGTGACATTTACAGCGGAATTCCTTGAGGGTAGGTCCTAAAGCACATGGTACAAGGAGCAGTAAAGCTGCTTTTCTATGAATTCAAGCATGGGCTGCTCCCAGAGAGTGAGGGAAGGGTCTCAAAGCAGTGGGAAAGAGCTCCAGTTAAAGAAATGTACAGAAATGATCACTGCAGGTTTTCCAGCCAGATTCTTCAAGCCAGAACTAGAACCAATTTTTAATTTTTTTTGTTTTTTAGAAAGTGGCTTGTCTCGAATCATAGAATCAAAGACTGGTTTGGGTTGGGATGGGCAGGGACACCTCCCACTGTCCCAGGCTGCTCCAAGCCCTCTCCTAGAAATTGTTTGGAAGAATAAGAACACAACAGAGAAATAAAGAACAAATCAGAAGCTTAGGCACACACAAGGGACTTCAGTGGGCACAGACAGAGGACAAGGAAAAGAAAAGAAACCAATAAAAATGCTGATGAGAAGAGTCAGGAACTGCTGGGAGGAGCAGCCATAGGCAGGCACCTGAAAGGGATTTTTTTCTCAGGATAACTCTGGCAATCTTGCAGAGTGCCTGTGGTCCTTATTGTTAAATATTTCGTTGGGAGAAATAAAGGCATTCTATCAGAATAATACAGTGCTTAACAATAAGAACAGGCCAATATCCCCCAAACTTCCAGACTAATGGAGGGAATATTACCCTGGGAGACAGGACAACTGGATTATCTTCCCAGTGCTTTCCATGGTCTGAAAAAAGTGGGATATCCTGTTTATACATAATGGAAAGACTTAATAAAGAAAAATTCCAAAGCCCTAAACAACCACTTCTCAAAAATTTCTTGAGACACTGGGAAGTTCCTGTCTGTTGGTTACCATCTGAAGGGAAAAAATGAGCAAAATTATTTCATTCAGCTTGCAAATGGAGCCAACAGTTTTTTAGGAATATAATTTCATGCTTGGAAAGAAGCAATCCCACAATATCTTGTGCTCATTAGGGGGGAAAAAAATCCTCATCAGTGTCACTAGGATTAAAATCAAAATTAAAGGGCAAGAAGCCCAGATTTACCTGTGCTCTTGGGGCAGGAAGAAGCTCATGCAGAGAAGAGGAAAAGGTGGAAGGTTCTGGGTGGTGTCAGCGCTGTGGGCTGATCCCATGGCTGCTGAATGAAGTTCCACCCTGGAATTGTTGCCTTTCAGACAACAACACAACAGAAAAGAAAATGCTGCCTCTTCCCTTTCATCCTAATCAAAGCAGCAGAGCATCCTCAGCACTGCTTTCATCTCTGTTTCCAGCAGTAGTTTCTGTTTTTCTCCACAGTTTTATTATCACACTCCATGGGGAAAACACCCTTGGAGCAGCCAAAACAAAGAGAGGAGCTGCTGCTCTGGGCCCCACCTGGGGTGAGCTGAGGGCTCCTATCCCATAGGTGAATCCCCAGGGATGGACCAGCCCTGCCTCTGGGGTGCCCCCAAGTCCACCTGAAAGCAGGAAAGCAGACCCCTGACAGCAGGAAAAGCCCTCCTGACATGCCAGGGGCTGGCTCCGTGCTGCCCAGCAGGGAGGAGGAGGCAGGAATGCTGCAGCACTGCGAGCAATCCCATCCTGGATGCTGCCTCCAGCCTCCTGCTTGTGCATCATCACTTCTGGATGAGCTCCAGGGCTGGCTCTGGGGTTTGAACACCCAGGGGTGTGAGGGATGGAGTTCAGCATCTCTGGCAGACACCCCAAGGAGAGATGAGCCTTGTTATCTGCCCTGGCTGAAGGGAGACATGGGATCTGGGAATCCAAGGTGAAGCCTGGAGTGGAGCTGCTTATGTGCCCTGGATATCAGAGCAGGAGTCCCTGGAGAGGATGTTTGATCTCTGTTTAGTCTCACCCTTCACCTTATCTGTTATTCCACTGTTCCCTGGGGTAGTAAACGAGTTTATTTGGCATTTGTGCTGCCCCATCCCCGCTATTGGTGCTGATCATGGCAAATCCACTGCATTCCCACAAGGGCAGATCCTTCCCTCCAGGAGCGGGGCAGGAGAGGGGTGTAACACAAATGGTCCTTCACAAACACCTCACAGGAGTTACTGCTGACTGATCCTTTTGACTGGCCCATAAAAATAAGGCCAATTTATTGAACAGTACATGTTAAAGCTCATCAAATACTAGCTAGGAAATACATGATAATTGTTCACGAGCTGCAGGTCATTTGAATGTTTTCCTTCAGGAGAATTCATTTAGTTTAGCCAGAAAAAGAGACTTTTTTCACAATGGAAAGTTTTACATTAAAGAATCCTGAATGCTGCAATTTGCTTTTCCCCCCTCATTCCTCTCTTGGTCAGTTTTGTTTCTCTGCCTGAAACTTTCTACTCTTGATTCTACTGTCCCATGTTCAGTGTCACATCTGTTGCATATTTATCATGAGCTTCTCATCTTTCTTATCTTTCTCATATTTCCTTCATTCTTGCAGCCTCCCAAACAACCCAGAAAGCGATCAGACAGTGGAAAAATCCCCAGATGGAGAAATCAATGTATGCTACAGCTCGATGCCTCTCTTCTGAGTCTTGCTCTCAGCTTCTGGAGCTCAGTACTTTTATCAATTTTGAGCCCACAGTCTGTGATTTTCCAGGCCTCTTCGTAATGCTGCTTGTCAAAGTTATTTTGTGCTACTTTGTGAAATGTTTTGGTTAAAGTTTCCCTGCCAGGGCAGTTTGTGATGGTGTCCAGGGCCAGGGCCTCATCCAGCTGCAGAGCCTCCACATAGTGCTGCACTGCTGCCTCCTCCTCAGCCAGGGCCAGCAGCAGGAAGCCCTGGCAGCAGTGGTCCCCAGCCCGTGTTTTTGGGCTGTTAGAGCCATGGCCCTGGATCACTTTCTCCATGTCTTTCAGAGCTCTCTGGTATTTTTTCAGGTGTGTCAGGCAGGCAGCTCTGCGGCGCAGGTACCTGGGGCTGTCTCTGCTGGCCAGCACTGCCAGGCTGTGGTAGCCCAGAGCCTTCTCGTAGTGATGGCCTCTCATCAGCACCTTCCCTTCCTGGGCTGCTGCCTGTGGGGACAGAGTGAATCCCTGTTAGTTAGTAAAGGGAAAAAAAAATAGGAGAAGATCTGGTCTGGACTGGCCATAGACACAGACACTGAGAAATTTTAGTTACTTTGTCAAATGCTGAAATTCCATTTAGCTGGAGAACTCATAATTGGTGTGGTTTTGCAGATAGATAAGATATAAAACTCCTGGATCACTGGGTAACTCGTTGTTATCTCAGGAGCTTCTGAACTCTTCTCTTTTTTTTGTCTGTCAGAATTTCTTCTGAATTCATGTACATTCCTTAGGAAGGATGAACAAAAAGCTGCCTGGACAAACCTCCCCAGGTGCTGCCCCACAAATGCCAGTGCTAAAAGTTGAAGTTTTTTGTCTCTGCTGGAGCCTACCCAAGCTGTAGAAAAAAAAAAGGCCAACTGGTGGCTTTGCTAATTGTTAATCTCGAGTGCAATCTGAGCTCTCCAATTTGAAGGCAAAAACAACAAGAAAATGGAGAAGGCAGAAAGAGCCACGTAATTTTTAGGTTTGTGGAGGTCAATAAAGAAAACTCCATTAGAACAATTTGCCTCAGATGGATTTCTCATGATCTCCCTTTATTGGTAACAAATACAGCTTTTAACATGAGGCAGCAGGGTGAATATTCAGGTTATAAACAAGGCTGCCATCAGCAGCTGAGGGCTCACAAAAGGCTGAGCCAAACAAGCTGAGGCTTCAAGCAAAGGATAAATGTTTCCATCCTCCTCATTTCACAGGAATTCATCCTGAACTGGATGCAGAAATCCAGGTAGCCCAGCCGCTGTCTCAGTAGCCACCCTTGGCAGCCAGGTCAGGTGCTCCAGTGTCTTTGTGTGCCCCTTTTGTTTTGGCTGCCAGAGCTGAGGGCTGATTGCTGCCTGCCAGAACTGAGGACAACAGGTTCTGCAGGAAAGGGATCAATACTGCAGGGCAAGTCCCAGCACCTCATGAGAGAGCAGTGGCATGAAATAATTTAGCCTCTCCTCGTGGTTTATGAGGAATTCTGCCCCAGTTATTTCATTATAATGCATATAATATATATATATTTTTTGCTATTTTGCTTGACATAGTCATATTTATTAAAAAGTCTCTTACAAAAAGAGCAAAAGGTCCTCTCCCCCAATAGTGCCAACCCTGGCTTTAACAATTCTGGCCATAAATTTGCAGGCAGCCTGTCCAAACCCATCTCAGATGTCTTGTGTGCAGTTAAAGAGCAGCACAATTACTTTGTCCTTTGAAATGTTTTTAAGGCAACCACTCAATGCAAGTGTCCCCTCAGTGGCAGGAATTTAACAGGGATCAAGGTGGGATTGCAGCTGTGTGAGGAGCATCCTGGCAAGAGAACGTGGTTTTTTTCCCCCTAGAAATTCCAGGGTTCTGGATCACATTGTTCCAAGGAACTCAGTGCAGTTCCTCAAAATACCTTGTTTGTGTAGTTAAATTGTCATTTTCAGCCTTTAAGGTGCATTTGTTGACTCAGAGGCAGAAGAAAACACAATTGTTGTAGTTGTGCTGAATGATGAATCTGATGCTGGAGGTTTCAATGCTCTGACCTGGGGCATTTGGGGTTGTTGCACCACAGGCCATATTGCATTTATTCACTGAGCCACTGCTTTGACTCCTTCACATTTCCCTGAGAGTCCCCAAATCAAGGCAGGAGATTCTGCATTTCCTGCCACACTTGGAGGAAACATCCCATCTAAAGGTAAAGGATTCCCTTTCATCCTTACTGATGGAGAAAGGTTGGGCAGCTGGATTCTGGATTCTCTTTTGGCTCTGCCTGACTTAAGGGACCTGAGATGGGACATTTTTGGTGTGCAACAGGAAAGGATTAATCAGCAGCTTGGACATTATCTCCTAACAAAGATAAAGATGAAAACCTGGCTTATGGAAAGAAGGTTTGGAAGGATGTGGCACAGCTGAATTCAGCTGCTCCCTGCACATGGCCTTGGAGAAGGAAGGAGAAGAAGCATTTTTGTCATCAGCCTTGTTGCAGGTTTGATTTTGGCTTCCAGACTGAAATAATTTTGGTGCCACCTGGACAGGGCCTTGAGTGGATCCCTGGATTTCTGGATTAGGTCTCTTTGTCCCTTTCTTCCATCTATCCACCTCACTGAATGACAAATACACACATTTTGGTGGCATTTTTGGTTCCGGTCCCTAGGGAGCAATCTTATGATGTGACCAAGGTTTGATTATTAGAAAGAAGAGGAGTGAGGAGTTTACTGGACATGGAATTATGGCCAAGGGTGAGTCCCTGAGCAGTAAATCCCAGCAGATGGACTGATGAGCTCCGAGCTTTGGGAGAGGGTTGGGTGTTTTCAGGAGAGTTTGGAGTAAGCCTTTTCTTCTCCACCTGCACCTGCCATGAAGGGCACGTGGAATGGCAACTTCACCTAATTCTGGCACAGCCCATGCAGGTTTGGGGAGCCTTTTTGTAGGAATCTGGGTATCCACAGAAGCTGCAGCCCTGAGGAGCTGTGTGAGGGGTTGGGAATCAGTCGTGCATTTACCCCCTGGCTTAGGAAACCCAAGGGTTGAAGCTGCACTAGCAGCAAGCAAACTCCCTTCCTCTGACCTTTTGCAGCTTAATAAATCTTTCAGATTCCCATTCCCATGGGGCCGTCCCAGTTGTTTACAAATTTCTCGGCATGGGACCCCTTTGGCTATAAATAATGGGAGAATTTTATTGCTTTGTTTTCCATGAAAAAAAACCAAAATAGAGTACATCAAGGACTCCTTCCTCCACCCTTTCCTATTCAGCTTATGGAGAACTATTTTTAGCTCTTTAGACCTGGCTCCAGGATAATGATGACACGTTTTTTAAATGCTTGCAATTCCAAATACTCAAAAAACAATGTGGCAGAAATGCTGTTGTGCTGGGGTGCTGACTGAGTGTTGTTACTGGGTGTAAACTCTGACCTCTCCTTTTCCTACCTGGAAAATGAAGGTAACAGAGTGAACTCCCTCTTTCAGGGCAGGAGCAATGACAAAGTCTGGGCATCACTGGGAATTTTAGCACTAATTCTGTCTGTAAGCTTTTTAAACTTTGCTTTTACTGAGATCTTCCTTTCACAAACTGGAACAGTCTTGCAGGCAAAAGGAGTGCTGCTGGGAAATCCTTTGAGACACTGGGCAGGTGGATAAAAGAATTCCTTCCCCACCCCAGAGAGCACACCCTGGTCACAAAATACATCTAAAAACCCCCAGGTGCTCGAGTTCAAACATCTCTTGGTTGAACAAAAGCAAAAGATGAAAGAGAGCAATGTTTTCCTTTTGAACTTCCAGTTGGGCTCCAGTTTTGAAATCAGCCTGGTCACGCCTCTTGTCTCAAGCAGAGGAGTCTCTCACGGTAAATAAGCCACAGTGAGGGGTTTTATTTCAGACACAGCTGCCAAAAAGAGACAGAAATAAGTTCCTCTCTCGTTTTAAAGGCTTCACTCACCTGTGGCACCAGTAAAAGCCATACAAAAGTTACTTTGTTTTTAAATTCTCATTATTCTTTGCTTATTGACAGCAAAGAACATCCCTCCTGTGTCGCCTCGGGAAGCAGCATGGATGGGCTGGGCTGTGAGGCTTTCCCACAGAAGGAGGGATGTGGCAGCAGGGGAAATTCAGCTGCAAAATGTGTCTTCATTTACAGACACCCCCTCAGGGCCTCCCCGGGCACAGTCTCGATTGTTCCTTTATCAACTTTCTCAAGTGGAAGATTGCAAATTGCCTCTGAAATCTTCCAACTCTTCCCCCTAAGACTGAACTTTTTACATTATTTAGAAGAGAGGGGCTCTTTTCTCTGTAATGGAGCATGTCTAGGGACTGGTAAATTAATACTTGTTTACTTATATCCTCCTGCTGTTCTGTTAAAATACATTCCAAGGGCTCCTCTCTCTGCATTAAGGATATCAGCATGTTGTTTGTTTTATAACCTGGGAGAGAGCATAACAATATAGCTTCTCACCGGGGTGCACACCAGCAACAAATTGAATAAAAGGAAGCAAACTGATTCTCAGAGCACAGAGCTTCTGGGTAATCAGAATTGCAGATGCTTGACTGAGTGTTAAAACTCTTTGCCATCAATCTGACCTTGTCCTGTCTTATTACTGGAGATGCTTTCTGGGTGTACTTAGGAGGGAGAAACTTTAAAAAATGCTGAATAATAAATATTTGGGGGGGACCAGAGCAATGTCATATTGTTGTTCCAGTTTTAGCTAAAAAAAAAAAAGGGCCTCAAAGCCTTTCATTTTATAAAAATGTGAACATATTAAAAATCCTAAATGTTGCACAAAAGAGCAAGAAGGATGGGAGCATTTAATGTCACTGAATTGAAACCTTCAGTTTCATTTTACCAAGAAAATGAACAAAAAATTAACCCCTCTTCACCAGGAGCCATTCAGGAGCTCCATGTATCCCTCAGAGCTCAACAATTAGCAATGATCTCATTAAATTCCTACATCCTGCCCCTTACATCCCCTGAATTTCAGTGTGGGCATCACCAGATCTCATACCAGGGAGACCAACAAAGAATTCCAAGTGCTGAGGTGTGGCAGTGATGGATTCTTAGAGACTGATCAAGGTCACTGCAATGGAAGAAGTTTGGCTCCAACTCCCTGACCTGGCTGGAAGAAAAGCCAAGTTGTGCCCTGTCCCTCTGAAAAACCTCTGCTCACACGCTCCTCAAGGCAGGGAGAAACCCCTGCAAGCCCTGTTTTGCTTCCCAATTCCTTCCCCACTGAATCCACGGACGTGTGATCAAAACCAAAGGGTTGTACCTGAGCGAGATGCTGCTGTTGTTTGGTGTCTACAAAGTTCAGGAGAAAGGCCAGGTCCTTTTCATCTCTCCTGGCCAGGGCGCTGAGCGGGGCTGCTGCCTCTGCCACGTTCCTGCTCTGCAGCTGCAGCACAGCCAGGCGAGCCCTGGCAAAGTCCTCAGCAGGACAGTGGCCAAAGGCTTCCTGCAGGTGCTTGAGGGCCTCTTGGTGCCTTCCTGTTGGGGAACATCAGCACAAGCTCCATAACCCATCCCACGGGGAGAAAGGCACCGAGAATACTCAGCGAGGTGGGGTTCAGGCAGACTGTTCACATCTAAAGGGGTTAATTTATACCCTGTCCCAAAATGGTTTCAAACTTCTCTTGAGAAGCACCATCCAACACCATCCAGGATTATCCAGCACCATCCAGCACCATCCAGCACTATCCAGCACTATCCAGCATTATCCGGCACCATCCAGCACCATCCAGCATCATCCAGCAATACACTCAACGTTTAACATTCACTTCTATCCACTGACATGTGGACAGTGCTACTGTTGTGTCAGACAGTTTTAGCTAAGAAAACCAGCCTCAAAGCCATTCATTTTATAAAAATGTGAACATATTAAAAATCCTAAATGTTGCACAAAAGAGCAAGAAGGATGGGAGCATTTCATGTCACTGAATTGAAATCTTCGGTTTCATTTCACCAGGAAAATGAGGCCTCATCCACCAGGCCTGCCCAGTTGTGCTGAAGGACAGGAACTCACCATTTGCCATCAAAACATCAGTGTAAAAGATGTGATGTTGTGCAGCCTTGCAGATTTTGGTCAGTGCTTTTGCCATTGTGAGAAGGTCCCCGAGGGTTTCTTCTCCTGGGAGGTCTTTGGTGGCCACGAGCTCAGTGAGAGCGGCCCTGCCATGCTGGAGGATCCACCCAGTGACCAACCCTTGGGCTTCAGGCTTCAAGGACAGGATTGCTGGGATCACCGCCCCTGCCTCCACCTTCAGTGCAGAGATCAGATCTTGCACTGCCTCCTGTGGAAAAATAACACCAAGGAAAGAGATGGAAGCAATAATTGAGTATTGATCATTTGTTCTTTCAGCTGCTTTCTGTTCTCTGCTGAACCATGGAAACGCTTTTCTCTTCCCCGTCCTTGTGCTGCTTCTTTTCCATTTGCAAAGATGACAGGAGATCATAAAGGCACGTTTGAATGAGAGTTTGCAAAGTGTTTTAAACTCCTTGGGTTATCACCAAAAATCATGACAAGGTTTAGTTTAGTCTTCTTCTCTCTAGCCTTGGGAAATAAATCAGTAAAATCAGGTGGGCTGTTCATGCACCCAGCCAAACCCAGAGCCTTTCACTGCCCAAATTCAGTGAGAAACTCCTGATCCCAGTGATTCCACAACAAATCCCGTGATACCTTACACTCACATTGTTCAATACCCTCTGAAAAAATCAGCAAAGCCCCGCAAGGACAGTACCTTCTGCTGCCTCAGAGCCAGGTGAATGAACCCTCGGCCACTCAGAGCTTGCACATTCCTGGGGTCTTCCTTCAGGACGGCATTAAAGTCAAAAATTGCAGTTTTCATCTGCCCGAGGCGCCCATAGCATCGGGCCCTGGTGAGAAGGCAATCCTCAGCATACCCACCTGGAGGACAGGGATGCAGCCGTGGTTACTGCAAGGATACCCACAGGAAGCTGTGAAAAACTCCACTTGGCCTGAGGATCCCTCAGGATGAAGTACAATGAGAGTTTGCTTAAGTGGAAGTTTCCTTTATTTTGGTTGCAATGGGAATTCCTACCACATGTTATCGGTCGTGAGTGGAAAGGAAAAAAGAATCCGTGTCAGGTTGGAGTGGGAGCAGCACAGATGAGAGGAGAAAGCTCTAAGAGGGAGATCTGTGACTATGTGAGAGCACAGGCAAGAAGCCACTTGGCTGTTTTAATAAAGTGGAGTCAGACTCACGGAATAGTTTGGGTTGGAAGGGACCTTAAAGAGTCCACAACCCCCTGCCACGGGCAGGGAAGGTACACATTGTTTTGGATAAATGAGTTATCCAGATGGGACTGGCTAATTCCCTGCCAGAATTCACATACACTGGGATTTGTGATACTGAGCTGCTTTTTTTCTTCTGCTTTCACACAAGTGCTGCCCAAATAAACACAGAGTCATCAGTGAAAATCCTGCTCCCTCTACTCCCTGCCTGCAGAGCATTTCTCTCCCTGCCATCCACATATCCCTTCCTTCCAAGGCAATTTCGATAAGGATCTTAACATGCCCAGGGCTGCAATCAATAACTGTGGCATCCAATATTGGATGATAAATCATCAGTGCCACTGGAAATATGTTTTCATAGGGAGGTCAGCAAATGCAGCTGCCTGCAGGGATCAGCCAGCAGACAGGCTCCAAGCAATTCCTCTGCAGTAATGAGGCTTTTTCTCCTTCCCAATTTGCTCCAAAACTTCTGTACCAAAGGTTATTATCACTCTGGAGCTCTACCAGTTGGCTCCTCTAAAGACAATATCTATTTCTTAACAAGCATCTGTTCTAGCAGGTGGGGAGCTGATAAGCTGGAATGCACGGGCTGTGAAATGGAACCATCTCCAAGCAATTACCAGGGTTTTTATTCCATTTCCACGAGCCAGTCTCTCTTCTTCTCAGTGCTGCTGTCATAACATTTGCTCAGAGTGAAAGGCAGATTTCCATACAAACATGGTTTTGCTTGGAACATGCCAGAAGCATTTCCATGTCAGCCTGGTCTTTCTCCTTAGGGAAAGCTGGGATGGTGAAACGTGTGAGGGGCTGCATTCACTGCTTTGCTCTGGAGCTACACAGGCTGTGTGAAGAAAAGGGGCTGATGTCCCTGTAGAGCTGAGCTGAACCCATTTCAAGGAATTAATAATTAATGTAGTTATTGTTTAATTACACCACTTCATGGCCTGGATGAATCTGCTGTTTGAGGTGACAGGGGAGATCTGGCTGGACATCCTGTCCCACCCATGTGATTTCCCTTAGGAGCAAATCCCTGCTGGCACCCTGGTGTCCTACCTGCAGCAAGGATGGCAAAGGACAGGTGGGCAATGGCCTCTTTGATGGCAGCACCCTCCTGTTTGCCCTTCAGGATGGCCAGGGCTCGCCAGCGGCAGTGGCTCTGCAGCAGCTTTCGGTCCTCATCCTGGAAAATGTCCAGGATTGGCAGGAGGCAGGAGGAGTCTCCAGTTCTGATCACTCTCTTCAGCAGCTTGAGGATGGGAGAGGAAAAGGCAGCAGAGGAAGAGTTGCATGAGGACATGTGAGGTCTTGTGTGGGACCACTGTGCCCTTCCCCAGCTTCCCCAACTCTCCCTGGGGCTTCAGCCAGCCAAGGACCACAAACCTCCCTGATTTATCTCCTCAGCTGGCCCTGGTATGAATGCAGGTTGGAGAAAACAGGCATTCTTATCTTTCCTCACCACCACTGCTGTCGTAGAAATAATTCTGGGCAAATACTTGGTGCTGCCTGGTTAGGGTAGCATCTGCTCCGCATTGGCAGTGGGGTGTTTGTACAAACACAGGATGATTGCCCAAAAAAGAGAATGCTCCTGTGGAACAGAGGCATTCCAATGACCCTTTTGACTGCAAAATCAAAACCAGTGAATTAGTGGAAAATCAGGGAAGTGCTGCGCCTTATTTTTAGTATTGTTATTGGGAATCTGGAAGAAGCATGGATTCAAACATTAATGCGATCACAAATGGATCGATGGATTCACAAATTAATGCGATCCTGGAGAAGACTCCTGCCTGACCCTTGGTATCTTTGCCTCAACAAGCACTTTTTTTACAGCATTTCCAATAAAAATGAACCAAAAGATGTTTTTTTTACAGTGCTCAGCAGGTACTGGGCAATCAAATCTGAGCCAGAGAAGCCTGGACAAGAATAAATTTATCCTGATGTACCATACACATGCCCCGAACTCATTACTTTCTCTATTTTATTAATAGATAAAAGTGATTGACATCTGAGAGGCAGGCAAGATAAAAACATTTTGAAGAGAAATTTTCTGATGTTCCATGTAGAACTTGCAGCAGAAGCTGCAGATGGAAATCCAACCTCCAAGGGCAGCACTCTAATAAAGCCACACCCTTCATTAACAGCCTTCCCAAAGACAGCAAATTACAGTAAACTTTTATTTTTCACAGGGAGTAGCAAAGTGCTGACTGTAAAACCTTTCTATTTATGGGTTGGCAGAATTTCTGTGGCATTTTAAAAAAATGCAATAGTTCCCTCTGATGGCAGAGCCTGGGAATTCAGCTTTGTGATCCTGGGTAGGACTGGCTGGAATGGCTTTCAGGGTTTCAAGCACAATTTACCAGCACTGGAGAAAGAAAACTGCAGAGTGATATTGGAGCTCTTGAGTTTGTGTCTTTCCTCTCCAATGCTTCATTAGGATAATCAGAGAAGTGGCACTTGTGCCTTTTTTTCTCCAGGGGAACATTCCCAATCCATGTTGTCCCCAGGGACAGGATGCTCTGCCTGGTTAAAGTGCTGAAAAATGCCATTAAATAGCATGTGAGGAATGAGCTGCATTTAGCTGGGAGTCCTTGTGTGGCCTTTTGGAGACAAATTCACTGTGATTCTATGATTTTATGGTGTTATCAGCCCTGTATTTGCACCTTCAAAGTTCTGCTGGAGGTTCTGTGCGTGGGCTCCAAGTTTCCCCGTGCCACAGCTCTCCCTGCTGCTATTCAGGGATCTCCCAACAGCAAAGTATAGTTAGAAAGGGGAGATGCACCCAAAACAGTGAGCATGGAGATCAATCTGTAATTTCACCGTGGTCTGGGACAAGCAGGAGGGAATGACCCTGAGGATGAGGCTTTCCAGGTGCTCCTTACCTGGTTGCCATCGTACACAAAGCCTCTCTTCAGCTGCAGCAGGGCCAGCCTGGCCAGCACAGGAGCCCTCTGGGGGTTTCTGGAGAGGGCCAGTGCCAGCAGCCTGCGGGCTTCTTCCCCACGGCCCATCTGGTACAGAGCATCAGCACACAGGATCCGGGACACCTCGTCAGAGCTGTCCAGCTCCACCAAGAGAGAAGCCAGCTGGAAAACCCCGTGGGCATCTCTGGAGGGGAAAAAAAGCCAAGAAAACAAAACACTTTCAAGGTTAGGAATGTGCACAGCCCTGTTTGCATTTTTTGAAAGGAAACTGAGCTGCCTCCTGGGTACCTCTTCTTCTGGAGCATCATCTGTCCTTCCTCCTGGAGGACCTTCAGCAGCAATCCCCTCTGGTTCCATGGCACATAGGACTTAATGGTGAAGATGGTTTCTTCCAGCTTTAGCTGGCAGGCTGTGATATAATCCAGGGCTGTCAAGTAATTGCTGCCACCAGAAATCCGGATCAGCCCACGCCCACACAGGGCTTTGATGCAGCTGTTGGGATGTGGGGAGTCGTGCTCAATGACCCTTTGGAAGTCCTGCAGGGCTCCGTGGTGGTCCTGGGCGTGGAGGGAGCAGAAGCCTCGCAGTGCCAGCAGGGTGTTGTGGTAAGTGTTCTGCTCTGCTGCCAGCAGCTGCTCACACATGTCCAGGGCGGCCCCGGGGTGTCCCTGCAGGAGGTGACAGTCTGCCAGCCGGACACTGAGCTCCCGGCTGGACCCTGGGCAGATGTGCAGGAGCAGCTGGATTGCCTGGATGACAGGAGGGAGCAGCTCAGTGCCACGATTGCCCCTGAGCTCAGGCCGAACACGCACAGCCTCCCTGTACGCTGCAAACCTCCCCTCCAGGGCAGCTCTGGCCTGCTCCTCGATCTTCTCAGCATCATGGGGCGAGAAAAACTCTTCAAAGCATTTCATTGCCTGGGCAGGGTCTGCTGCAAAGGCTGCTGCTAAATCCTGCATCATTTCCTGCGTCCATCCGCCCAGGAAGAAATACCCAGCAGCTCGTTCCAGGAGCAGAGCCAGAACGTCCTCACCTCCGAGATTCTCAGCTGAGAAGCCCTCGAGGGCCTTGGTGCAAACAGCCACACACTCCTGAAATTTGCCTGTTTTCAGGAGGTGAGCTGCCCGCCCCCTGCACACCCAGGTGTGCCCCGGTGCCACGGCAGCCAGGAAGCCGTAGCAGTCACCCAGCCACTGCTGCAAGGAGCTGCAGCCTGGGCTTTCACCTCTGGAGAGGTGATCAGAGAAGGCCTGGACGATCTGAGGCAGGTGCTCCCTTTGCCTGCTGCACACGTAGGCCACCGCCTCAGTCGGATGCAGCACAAAGGCTTGGACATAATCCACGACTCCCTCCCCAGCCTGTGTCCCTGAGAGCACCCGGGCCAGCGCCCTCAGCAGCAGCAGCTCCATGGAATCCCTCCCTCGAGGGTTAGCCTCGAGCAGGAGATTGCATTTGCTCGCCACCTCCTCGGAGCACCCTCGCCGGAGCAGGGCCTCCAGCTCGTACGCCGAGGCCACCACGTTGTCGGGAATCAGGGTGGAAAGGAAAACCGCAGCTATTCCCACGCTGAGGGACACCACGGCCAGGTTCCTGCTCTGGATCTTGGGGATCTGACCCTTGCCTCTGCACCAGGCCTCCAGGGTGGCCACCACTCGCTCCCAGAGCCCGTGGCCCAAGGACTTCACCCTCTGCACTGCTGTGGGGGCACAGCAGCTGAAGGCAGCCAGGTAAAAAGCGGTGGCTGCTGGAAATTCCTGCTGGGAGAGGCGCTCGTCCCCTTCCCCGCAGAGCAGGGCGGAGAGGTCCTCGGGGGACATTTTCTGTGCTCGGGCCTTCACCAAGCGGCATCACGAGTGGAACGTGGCCGGGGCCTGTAAAACAGAAATGAGGGTCTGTGGAGAAGAGTTTTAGCAGAAAATTGGCAGTGAGGGGCTGTGGAGCTGAGTTTTAACATAAAAGCAGCAGTGAGGGGCTGTGGAACATAGGTTTGAGAGAAAATCAGCAATGAGGGGCTGTGGAGCAGAGTTTTAACATAAAATCAGCAGTGAGTGGCTCTGGAACACGAGCTTTTCTGCTTGGGGAGGGGGCCAGCTCTACACATGCCAGATGTCAGCAAGCGCAGGTGTTGTGAAAAGCCAAGGTTTGGTCCCTGCCAGGTTTCCTGGGGAGTTTTAAAGCCACAAGGAGAAACATGGCAGAGGTTCTCAGTCCCCAGGCAGGTAGGAAAGCACCCGCACCCCCTGGTCAGCGTTCCCTGCCCAAGGAATGAGGCCGGGACACCCGTTTGATAAATCTTTAATCACCAATGTCGTTGCTGGTGGGGGACATGGAGGGGACCGAGCCTCGCCCACCCCTTACCTTTTTCCTTGGCCTGGAGGAAGGAGGAGAAAATCCGCTCTTTTCCAGCCAGCGGGAAGGACGAGGCTCCTGCCCCTCATCCCGCACACCCGGGCCCGGCCCGGCCGCTGAGGGGGGAGCGCGGACACCTGAGAGGGGACGAGCCCGGGGCGGCCGGGACGGAGGAAAGGAGGGAGGAAAGGAGGAAAGGAGGGAGGGCAGGAGCGGGCTCTGTGTTGCCTGGAGACCGCAAACACTGCCCGGCCCGGGTGTCCTGCGGGGCGGGGACCGCGCCTGCCCTTCTCCCTCCTTATCCTGAGGGAGCGGGCGGGATGTTCAGGACATGGCCAGGGAAAGGATCCCACTCACCCTGGGGAAAGGAAACCCCTCATCTGAGAGAAATGATCCTTCACCTTGGGGAAAAGAAACCCCGCATTCGAGAGAAATGATCCCTCACCTTGAGGAAAGGATCCCCTCACCTCGGGGAAAGGATTCTCCTCACCCTGGCGAAAGGATCCCCTCATCCTGGGGAAAGCATTCCCTTCACCTTGAGGAAAGGATCCCCCTAATCTGAGAGAAAGGATCCCTCACCCTGGGGAAAGGATCCCCGCCATCTGAGAGAAAGGATCCCCCATCCTGGGAAAATGATCCCCTTACATTGAGGAAAGGATCCCCATCACCACGAGGAAATTACTCGCACAAACCAGCAAGCTCTGCTGCAGCCTACACCTTTTACCTTATCTTTTTATTAACAAGCCTTATTTTTAAATTATAAATATTATTTTTAATGGTAACCCCTATTTTTGAAGAACAACTCTTACTTTCTAAATAATAACCTTTATTTTTAAATAATGACCCTTATCCTTTAAATAATAACCCTTGTTTTTAAATCATAACCTTTATTTTTAAATCATAGCTCTTAATTTTTAACAATGGAAGTGGTTTTAGCAGTAGATCAACTCTGGTTTTAAGAGTGTTTAGCCTGATGTCCCTTTAAGCCAGGACCACTCTGAAGTCCAACTCTTTCTTTCTCCATGTTCTTTGACATTCAAAAGAGTAAAAAAACCCTCTATGATGGATGAAGATTTTTTGACATTTTATTAAGAGTTTGCCCATTATGTTGATTTGATTACTTTCACTTTAATTACCCTAATTAGCCATCAAGATATAATTTAGCATTGCTGTCACATCGGGCCACAGGTGATATTGCCAGGAAAGACTCAAGGGCACGAAAGAAGCAGTTCTGAAATAGAAATCACATTAAGGGGAGCTGGGTTGATCAAACGCCTCTGCCTCTCCTCAGAGGCTCAGGCAGAGCTTGTGGGAATAAAACCAGGACCGGAGCCTCCACCAGAGCCTGGGCCAGGCTGCAAAAATCATTACCCATCATCTGACTTTGCTGCATGACTGAGTGGGCTGGAAGTTGCTTCCAGCCACGTCTTGCCCTGTAGATACCAAGAACATGTGCATGGCAGTGTCCTCCATCCATCATTTCCAGCTGGAAAAGTCTGGTTTGGGTAAGGATCCCATGTGGTCCCTGCTGTATTCAGGTGGTTTAGGGGATGCTGTGCTTGGACAGAAAGGCAGCAGCCACATAAAACATCATTTTGTTGTCTTCAGTTGGTAAAAACAACGAGTTTTTCATTGTGTATCAAATCAATTTAAATTCCTAACTTTGGACCTTGAAGGAATAAGAGGAGCAACATCTAAGGAGCTCAGTGGAAAAAGAGAATATTTCTCTGTGCCCTGGTGTGATCCCTGAGTGTGTGAGGAGATCCCACTGTTTAAACCTGTTGTTGTAAGAGGTGGAACCAGCAATGTCACTTCAGGTTCTTCTCAAGACAGTTTGCTGTGTGTCCTGTGGGGTAGATAAGACCAGCTTCTTTCCTAAAAGGATCATAAAACACAGGGGAAGAGGTGGAGGGGGGAAAGTGTGGAGATGTTTATCTAAACATTAAATATTAAGTCTGCTACACACTCATTAAATGGTAACTCTACTACGACAGCTCCTCAGCATGGCTCTGATTACTAATGAATTTTTAAAGGCAGGTGGGTGAGGAGGGAGTAAACACAGCCCAAGTTTGCAAACTTTGTTTTTTCCTGCTCTGCAGAGCAGCAGGTGCACAAACACCTGCCTCAACAGCATGACAGAGACAGGGCTGAGAAATCTTGCACTTATTTCTTTTAAAGACTCCTGCACGCCTGCAGCGTGGCAAGTCCCTTCCCTTATGGCTTTTAAATGCCAAGTGTAGCTAGGACTGAGAAACCAGCAATTTGGGGGTTGAAAATTTGGCTTAAAAGAAGAGGAGGATGATGTTTCTTTGACAGAAAGAAGTGTACTGGAGCAGGGTATTAATAAAGTGAAGAAATCTTTGATGTATTTGACCACTGTTTTTCACTCTGAGCCGTCCTGGAGCCAGAGAGCAGACACCGAATTCTGCTCTCTTTAGGCTGGTGTAAACAACACCAATTTCTGCTCTCTTTAGTCCAGTGTAAACATTCAGGCTGGGGAATGAAGATGTTTGTCCAAAATGATCCAGGCTGGGTGACCAAGTGCCCTCCCCAGTGAAGCTGAGGACCGCTGCTGGTGTGTGAAGCCACGATGAAATTTCATCCCAGGGCATCTTTAGTTCCTCGCCCTCAGTCTGTTGGGAGAGCTGGGCTGCTGAGAGCTCTGTTGTCAGCCTGAGGCAGGATCTCCTTGTCCTGTGAAGGGAATTTGCAACTCTGGCACTGTGTCCCCATGTCCCCATGTCCCCACAGCTGCTGCTATTCCTTCGGGTCTGAGCAGAGTTCAAATGGAGATCTGTAAGGGTTGTTGGTGGCAGATCTGCTTCCTAATGCAGTCTGATAGGAAATACTCATTTTCAGGGTGTTCTCAGTCTTTTATGTGCTGTTTTTATCACAGAATCATTGAGGCTGGAAAAGATCTCCAGGTTGAGAGTTCAACCTGTGCCCAATCCCCACCTTGTCCCCAGCCCAGAGCCCTGAGTGCCATCTCCAGTCCTTCCTTGGACACCTCCAGGGATGGGGACTCCAAACCCTCCTGGGCAGCCCTTTCCAAAGCCTCACCACCCTTTCTATGGAGTAATTCCTGCTGCTATCCAACCTGACCCTCCCCTGACACAGCTTGAGGCTGTTTACCCTCATCCTGTCCCTCTTCCCTGGGAGCAGAGCCTGACCACCCCTGTTTGCACCCTCCTGTCGGGAAGTTGCGGAGAAAGAAACCCCCCTCTAAACCTCCTTTTCTCCAGGCCTTAAAATCCTATTGTTGAATATGTTAGACAGCTCTTTGGTCAAACTTTTCTGCTCACCAGATAATCACAACCTCCTCGTGCTCCCTGGGTGCAGGAAGGGCACAGAAAGCCAAGATGATCTCTCTGTGCACGGGACTATTTTCATCTGTGCTCACCCAATAAGAATGACAATGCAAAGGATCTCAGGGATCCTCGATAAGGAGCAGGATTAGGATGCACTTGAGCGAGGTTCCAAGAAAAGTGTGCTTGTTCCATTAGCAGGAGGAATAATCCCTTTGTTTATGTTCTGGAGATGAAAGCAGGGACAGCAGAAAGCACCTGGAGGTCACCACATGCCAACTTGGCTGTCTCAGTGGCTGTGTGGGCTGTGACTCTGGGGTTCAGCTGTGCAGTTGCAGAATTAAATCAGTTCTCCTTGTGCTGGGAGTCCTGCAGTAGCTCTGTGTGAGGCAGGGAAGTGGATCTGCCTATTCCACAGGTAGATGGGTGTGCCTGACTCAGAATAAAAATCTGTGGGGTGAATGAAGGAGGTTCCCCTATGATGTTCCCTTAGGATGTTCACACACCTGCCTTCCCCTCTGATGCTGCATCCTCTGATACAAAGGCTCAAAGGTAGAAATTTCCAGCTGAAATCACAAAATTACGAGGTTGGAAAAGGTTTCCAAGATCATCAAATCCACCCTGTGGCCGGTCACCACCTTGTCACCCAGACCAGAGCTCTGAGTGCCATGTCCAGTATTAAACTGGAGTTTAAGAGAGCTCTCAAATGTGTAGGTGGAAGGTGGCCCAGGCCTGAGAAGTTTTAGCATGGTCATTTTATAATCTGACCCAATCAGTCAGGACCTGGCTGAATATTACAAAATTCACCCCCTGTAATCTTGTCCCTTCTTGCTCTGCGTTATTCCACTGGCATTTCCCAGCCTGGCCTTGCAAGATTTTCTAGATGGAAAGTGCTGAAATCAGGAGCAGTTGGGTCGTGTGTGATTTGGGGACCAAGACCAACCTCTGGATACCCAAACACTCCAACACCCCAGACTTCCCACCCTTGTAATTAGGCTGATTTTCCATCTGGCTCAGCACCTCTGTGTCCAGTGAGGGACACTGGAACAGGTTTGGTTGAACAAATTCCTCAATATGCCAAGCAAGTGGCATTCCAACAAGATAACCATGCCCTCTGCTTCTGTTCTTCCCGGTGCTACGTGATCACACCCCAAAGTCATCACGTTTCTGTGGTGTGACGTGTTCTTTGCCGTGTTTATTTAGGATACAAGTGTTTGAGGCTGAGGATAGTGATGAGTTCGATGGGCTGAGTCTCAGAGGGGACTTCCAGCGTGGCTGAAACTCAGACTAACAGAGTGTGAGGGATAAAAAAGGGAAGCTGTTAATGTCGCCAGCTCAAATTAAACACCGTTAATCAGCACACTTCATCCCTCCTCTGCTAATATTGAACCTTTCTGCTCTTATTTCCCCTCATTCCTTGCCTGCTTTCCAAACAAACAGGGATTAGGGGATGTTGTTAAGGGGATAACTTGTTTGGTTCTGCTATTTCCAAGTCATCTGGGTCTGCAGCGAGTTTCTCAGCCAGCCGTGGCAACATCAATCACCCAGAAAAATAGCACGGAGTGAAATGACTTTTCAAAATGTCGTTGGTATAATTATCATCTCGGCCATTACATTAAATGCCACCATTTATAACTGTTATGTTTAAGTATGCAAACAGTAATTAACTTGGTAATGAACTGAGGACCCCTGTGCCTCTCTTCCCTTGGCTAATTTGCATGTTAATTATCATTAGCAACCAGGGAAACAAGTTATAAACAGCTTAATTAGCAGCTTAATCATTTTTACAAGAAAACGTGCTGCACTTTGATACACGAGCAAGAGTTGGATTAATGAAGTCAGACGAGGGAGTTCTCCCTGTGCTGGTCCTGCTGCGGTGCTGGGCTTGTTTTGGGCTTGTTTTGGGCAATTTGGGGCCCTCAGATGTGCCCTTGCACACCCCTGTGCACACTCAGGCTCTGGGCACCCTTGCACAAGGCTCTCTCAGCCTTCCTGATAGGTATCTACATAAGATATTCTAAATTTCTTAATAAAAACTAATTTACTTCATTTTTTCCTCATTTTGTTTCCTTTTTGGGCAGAAATTTTCTGTTCATTCAATGGAAAATTAAGGTGTTGTTTGATTATTTAGATAGAATTTGTTGGGGTTTTTTTGTTTGTTTTTTTTTGTTTGTTTTTGTTGGGTTTTGGGGGTTTTTTGCTGTTTTTTTTTTTTTTTTTTTTTTTTTCAGGTGATTATACTTCCATCCCCCAACTACACTGTAAATAATAATTATATTCTTTATATTATGATATAAATAATAACCAGCTCCCATGCATTTTGAATATTTTTTTTTCCTTTTTAAGGCTTTTTAAAGAACACTCACAAGTTAAACAGAGAGCTGGAATTGGGTGTAAAGGATATAGTAATTAAAGGAAGACAAATCCAAATAAGAAGGAGAAATGCAAGCTGTGGTTTGTAGGTGGTGCTGCCCACTCTGTCTGCTGGCAGGTGCAGTGACCTGTGTGGATTTGGATTTGGGAGATTTTCCCAGGATCCTGGATGGGTAAAATCTCCAGATGAGGCTCATCCTGTTCTTATCCTACGGATAAAATGTCATTCTGGGAATTATTCCACTTTAGGCTGCCAAGAGAGCTCCTCACTGGAACAGGAGTCAGTCATTTGATGGAAAGCAGCAGGAATTTTGTCACAAGATGGGAACACACCATCTGAGGAGGTTGTGGAATCTGTCCCCGGGGATTTTGGGAATGGCTCAGATAAACGTCTGTGAGAGAGGGTTTGGGTATTCCTGATGCTGATTCAGGACAGCGGGCGGACCTAAAGCCAGGAACCAGGGAATTCCTGGGATGTGGCTGCAGAACATCCCTGCTGCTCCGCTGGGACATTTGGGATCCCACAAAACTCATTCCGCCGCAGCTTTGGCCCGAAATCAGGGCTGAATTCCCCACTCCGCAGGAATCCAGGGATTCTCTCCGTCAAGATGAAGATTCCCGTGGTTATGATGCGTAAAGTAATGGGATCTTTGTACCCAAATTCTGCTGAGAAGGTGGCACAGCCTCGATTGTCACCCTCGGTCCCGCAGTGCCACCCCTGCCATGCCGGGCCCTCGCCAGCAGGGGGGGCCAGCGCACCGCTGGAAAGGGCAGGAATGGGCCCGTTTGGGAATATTCCCTTAAATTATTATTTATTTTTATTCCGTGATGAACACAGAAGCAGGAAGCTGCCGCTGCCTTGTGGCTTCAGCGCACAGAACTTGCCCCAAAAAGCTGCTTGTAAATTCCTGACTTTTCCATCCAGGATGAAGGAGTTAATTTGGGCAGCTCAAAGGCCTTAAATGTCTTTGCTTCTTCCCTTTTTCTACCCCTCACAGACAGAAAGATTTAAATTTTTGACATTTGAATTTATCTGCTGCCACATCACTGGCCTTTATTAAGTCAAGACAGTCTGTAAGGATGGGTGAAAATCTGGATGTTCCCAGCTCAGGCAGGCTGAGTGGCTATGAAGGGTACAGTGAAAAACTGCAGTCTTTGGTGGTTAATGTGTCATTTTAGCAAAGAAAAGACAGGGAATGCTGAAAGGGGAAGGAATTGTTGCCTGAGACAAGGGTGGAGTGCTCCAGCCAGCTCCAGAGCCCTGCCTGGCTCGGGAAGGGGGCAAGGTGGGTGATTTACAGCAGCTGAGGGTCAGCCCCGTGTGTTTTATCTGCTCTGCCACTGCCCCCATCATTTCCTAGCAAGGGGCACTGCCCCTGGAACGGCAGCCAGCAAAGAGAGAGCTTCCTGTGCTCTGTTCCATAAATTCTTTATCAGCTCTGTAATCAGAGAGCGTGGCTGGATGTTGATTTTGTTACGGTACCTGGAGCGAATCTCTATATGTTAATTTAAAGCCATAAAACTACAGCTTAGGGTTTCGGCATCCTAATTGAAACTTCCTCTTCTTGGAGGCATTCATTCCTCTGCAGCGGAATAATAATCATGAGGAAAGAGAGGGAGATGCAGATAAAATGAGAGGGCATTGTTCCCAGGAAGCCATAAATGCCAGGGGAGCTCTGGCACCCGGTGCCAAGCACATGGCTGTGCTCAAGGACCCCCACTGGAATTTCTGCTGAATTTTATCAGCACTGCAGTAGAAGCTCCATGAGATTTGTTGTCAGAAATGTGGGGTTTGTTCAGTTTTTTCCTGGAGAATGTCCTCGTTTGCACTGTTACTGCATGGGGAGCACCAGAGCTGGGCACAGCAGGGCCCCGTGTCGTGTCTTCTCATTGCCCTGCTGATATTTGGCTTTTCTGCTGTGGAAATTCTCAACAAAACAATTGGAGAGCAGAATATTTGTTCTCAAAGTGTTGAAACCAGTCCAGGCAGTCACTGACAGCTGCAGATCACATCCTGAAAGTCTCCCACCCCTCAGCCAAGAGTGAGATGGGAGCATCACCCTGAAGGAAGGGGATGGAGGGTGTGTGGTTTTTCCAGGCGGGGCACTGGGCTCCCTCCTGTTGTTCTGTTATTTCCTCAAGCTCGAGGTGTAAGTTCTGCTCTTCTGCACCCTCCAGCCTCAGAGTCCTGTGTCCAAAAATCCCATTAAAGCCCAGGCAGGGTGTGGGACCTTGTGCTTGGAAGCGAAGCAGGAAGGATAAGACAGCAGCAGCTGCCAGACTGGGAGCCAAGGGCTGGAGCAGATCAAAGGGAAAACTAAATTATAGATTGATAGATGCCTTTAGTTTATAAGTTATTAAACACCAGGTAACAGGTTAGATTAATATTGTGCCTGGAGGTTTCTTTTTTGCTTCCTTTTTCTTTCCCTTCTCTCTCTCTCCTTTTTTAAAAATTGGAGAAAACAAAATATTTTTCTAATTAAGTAAATCTACAGTGCTTGCTAATGGGGCCCGTCTGTGTGCTTGTCAGGGCACAGGGAGAGCTGGAATAATGATTTTATTTTTTCATTAAATAGAATTATAGGCAGTTACTCAAAGCAACTGTGAGTCTAATTGAAAGAAAACCATTTCTTCTTAATTTACTTTCACGGTTCTGGATGATAAAAGAGTGCGTTCGCTGGAAAATTAAATAAAAAACACAACATGAGGAAGCTTGAAATAAAGCTGCTCAGGCACAGGTGGGAAGAGGGAGCACAGTAGTTTTCCTGCTTGTTATTAGTGCAGGTACCAGAGCTTCCTCTTACACCCAAAAAGTGCATTTTGTGCTTCCTGAGCTTTCCTTTCAGCTTCCCCTTTTCCCTTCCAGGACATCCCTTTGTTTTCCAGTTCTCCATCCACCACACTGACCGTGTAAGCTCAGCCCTTTTGCAGGGTTAGATTTCCCCTCTGCTCCCATGCATGGCAGCAGCTTTTGCCCGTATCCCAAAGATTCCTGGCCAGTTCAGGCACTGGGATCACTGGGATCAGCAGGCACAGGTGGGATGTGAGCAGGGGATGTGGGGAACGGCCCAGGGCAGGGCAGGACTGTGCTGCCCAAGCCCTGAAATCACCCTGTGTGAGTCTGGGAGAAGCCAGACAGGGAACTCAACTTGGAGGTGGAATTAGAGCTGCTCCAGGAGTTGTTCCAGGGGCAGAGTGAGGGGTGGGTCTGTGTAAGGACGAATTCCAGGGTGTGAAATCGTGTCTGAGCAGGGACCTGGGGCTGGGAACTCTGCAAATGCTGCCCAGGTAAAGGCACAGCCCAGAATTTCCTTTCCTTGTTGTCACAAATTCCCTCATCTCCAAGCACCAGCCTTGGGCTCCTGGGAGCACTATTGGATCAGGCTCTGAGGATGCCTGGGATTTCCCAAAATCTCAAGGGTTGCTTGGATTTCTGTTCTCTCAGGGGGCAGAGAAGGTTTTCCCGTGCCTTTCTCAGCTTTGAATGGCCCCAGAAACCTCCAGGCCCTGCAGAGTCCCCCAGCACAGGCATGGGAGGGGTTAAATAAATGGGAACTGATTAATTCCATGGCCAGGGTCCCTCCCTGGCCCTGGTGCCACATCTGGCAGGGTCACAGCAGCAGGGCCTGGCTGCAGCAGGAGGAGAGGGTCTGTTTCCACTAACCAGTTCTGCTACTTCTTACACTAAGTACTTCCTAAAAAAGGCCTGGGATAAGGTTTCACCGGGGCTGCCGTTAGATTTACGGGGATCCCATTTGCTCCAGCTCTTGGATTCACTCAGGCTGGGACAAGATTAAAACCAACCCTTCAATTTCCTTTTTTTTTTTTCTTTAGGAAATGAACTGTGGCTTTTTTGCTAATGAAAGTGCAGAGACACTGAACTCATTCAGGCTCTCTGATGGCTCTGGCTGTGTTTGATGTGTCTTCGAGGTGCACCTGAAGGAAACAAGAAGTTAAGGCAACTCTTGGCAATTAGCACTGAACATTATTTTGTGCCTTTTATCAATGCCTGTGCATATAAGAAAGCCAGAGCAGAGCTTGGAGTTGTCACTTTGGGAAATGCTCAGTCTTTTCTATTTGAAAATAGGATAAAGAAAACATAGTGAAAGGTTTCCATGAAACAAAACTCAATATCCAGAGGCCTCCTGTATCTTCCTATGATCCTGTGAGGCTGAAAAATCCATTTCATTCCAGTTTCATCTTCATGCTGGTAACACTAAACTCAAGAAGCCATTTCAAAAGAAAACTGGAATCTGCTCTTCTCCTGAAATATTTCTAAGGAATGGTGTTTGCAATTGAGAAGAGCTTTTCCCTACAAACTCTTCTGCTGCTGCGGCTGCCATGGGGCATTCCAGGGAAGGAACTTCCCTGATCAGCTGTGTCTTGGATCAGGATGATTCACAGCAATGGGACAAGATGTTTATATTTTTCCCACCAGTGGATTTAGCTGGGAATTTTCTGACAAAAAGGGTTTTCATTGCTAAGTGTTGGTGCAGCCAAAATTATTTTTCTTCCATCTCATTCCCAGAAAACACAGCCTCCTTTGTTTCCTTCTGCTGCTGGAGGATCTGGGCCTCTGGGATCAATGGTTCCAGTGCTGTCCCAGCACAAGCATTTTCCTCCCTTTGGAAAATTTGAAGCCTTCCAGGTAGTCTGGAGGAGAACTGGACACCATAAAAATCTCCACGGAGGCAAAGGAGCTGGGATGTTGGGATCCAGCTGAACTCTGGCTTGAGTTTGATTTGCAGCCTTGCCAAAAGAAGGCTGTTGGGTTTTTTTGTTTGTTTGTTAATTTTATTTTTCATCAGTATCTGAAAGGATGGGGTCAGGAGAAGAAAATCCTTGGTCAATGAAGCCACTGTGCTTTACTGATAATTAAAACTGCGAGGAACCATCACCAGGCCCTTGGAATGAGGTGCTTTGCTAGGTTTGGGAACACACTTGCAGCCCATGTTAGATGAACTAAAATGAAAAGATGCTGCTGAATCTCCCATTTTTATTAAAGTAGAGGCTCCCCCTGCTTCTGAACATCCTGCTGAAGTGCTCTGAGGAATAACCAATATCCTGGGAACTGCCTGATAAATGCTTCTTTCAAAAGATTTTTTTCCTCCAAACACTTTAATACCTTCCTAATCTGAAGGACAATTTTTCTCCTCTGTAATCACTACATTAAAATTTAATACAGAGTATTAATATAACATACTTAATGACAACCTGGATATTATTCTGGACATATCACTCCAAAAGCCCTGGGAGCTTGAACAAGAAGAGGATTTAACTCTTCCCAGACCCTTGGGGGTAGCAAAGGTGCTCTTGTTGCTGCCATACAGGGCAAACTTGGGTGCTGGGAATTGTGTTGGCAGGTGGCAAGCAGGGAATGTGTCCTCTTCCTATTTCTGTTCTGGAAAATGTTCCCTCTGAGCCCATTTTTTAGGGAATTTAGATGGCAAGAGGGAGAGGGTGAGGCTTTTGTGGAGGCTTTCACTGAGGTGTCTGTTCAGTCATGGAGTGGGTGGAGGAGGGAGAAGTGTGGACATCCCTAAAACAAGAGAACTGAGGAGTAGAAAAGGAAACTTTCTTGGCCCACAGAGCAGCGAGGCTGTTACCTGTCCCCACAGCCCCTGGGGGAGTGTGGGGGCTCCATGCAGGACTCTGAAATGTGGAAGAGCACTGTCCCACCTTTCTTCTCGTGTCCTTTCTCCCTGTGCTTCTCCAGAGAGGAGAGTCTCAAGATCTTGGGCTTCGCTCTTCCTGGAGATGGCCCAGCCTCACCACGGAACCTTAAAAAGGGAATCGGCCCCCAGATGACGAGATTGGCTTCAACCCACAAGATTACTGTTGAAAGATTGTTTTAAAATTTGAGGTTTTGGAGGTTTGCATTTCTAATATTCATCCTGTGGTCCACAACATGCTGTAAAGGAAAACTCAATTAACGTGTAAATACAGCCAGGCAAACGCTCTGCCTTGATGCAAACTGCTGAAACTCAGGACAGAAATCTGTGTGGCTGACAAAGCCATAAAACCTCAGATCCACTTAGAGGAAAGAACACAGGAAACAAATATTTCCGTGCAGGTTTGGTTCTGTGGGTGCCTTTCTGCAGGAGTGGCTTTATGCGAGGGTGTCTTGAGGCGCTAAAAAATGGCATGAGGCAGAGCTTTTTTACCCAGAGTGTTTGAACAGAGTCACTAGGTAAAATATTCTCACCTGGAAAGAAGTCTGTGCTGAGGTGGAGGGAGGGGAAAGAAACTCTAAAAAGAAAATAAAGCAGCAGGCAGTGGGTGGCAACGGGGAGTGGGGGACACAGCAGTGAGTGTGAGGGATGACTTGGAAAGGAGAGGGATGCTATTGAGGAACAGCAGTAGGAAGGAAAAGGGAGGGGGGGGCTGAGGGGAAAAGCAGGAGACATGGTAAGTTAAGTAAATTCACATTTATTCCTGCAAGAATTTGCTTCAAACACTCTTCCTGCCCTCGCTGAACGTTCGGTGTTTGGACGCCCTCCACGCCGGGGGAACAAAACGGCTCTGTTGGAGCGCTGGGGGTGAAGCCCCGGTCACAGGCACGGCCGGGCTCCTGTGCCCCACCTGAGGAGCACATGGAGCTCCTCCAGAGCCTCCCCCAGCTCCTGCTGAGCCCCTGGGCCGAGCAGGAAAACCCAACCCTGCTACTGATCGTGGGTCATCTCCACAAGCTGCTTCTGAGCCCTGCTCACCTCCCCGTGGTCCTGGTGGTGTTTCAATTCAGATTGGGCACGTCAGACCACGAAGCTGAAATCCCACCCCACCGTGGCAGGGAGATGTGCTCAGAGATGGTCCCTGGTTACCTGAGGGCCCTGGAGGTCAGAGCAAACGAAAGGCTTTTCAGCACCCAGGAGGACAGCGGGGTTTCCCCCGAGCTCCCCTCCCTGAGCACAGGCAGCAGATGCCTCCCAGCTCCTTGGGACTACAACCAAGCCATTGTTCTGCTCCAGGGGAGCTCCAGGGAACAATGGGAGACATTGTGGGGCTCTGCTGCTGGAGATTTCTGTTGTGCTGTGAGGGCACAGAACATCTGCAGAGTGACTGTGGAGATGTTACTGAACAGGCCTGAGGAGGCTCCTTCACACAAATCCCTCTGTTTTAACCAGCACTTCCCATTTCCTATGGAACCCTGCATGTTCTCAGCTCTAGAGGCTTCTCTAGACAAAAGATGCAACACTTTAATGATCCTTATTTGCTGTATTTTACCTGCTCTGGGCTCCACTCATGGATGTGTTGCATGGCAATTGCTGTGGGCATATCCCACAGGCCAGCAGTATCAGCATTATGTTTATATATACATTTATTTTATTAAAACTGGTTGTTCTGAGCCACTCTTGTTAATCTCTTGGTTTTAAGTGTAAGATATTCTTTCCTTTAGAATATGTTGTGTAACGGTATTTAAGAAAAGAGCTGACCCACTTTTTATGTCCATTAAAAAGTACATTTTACTACTATGGACCCGCTAGTCTTTTATGCAGGAGAGCTGAAATTTTAAAGAAATTTTAGAGGTTTCATTTGAAGTCCCCTGCAGAATTTATTTGGCTTTATCACCTGTAGAAAGGCTTCGACAGATAAATCCTAAATTGCTTCTGAGGTGGGAACACCATCCTTTCCACATGAGCTGGCTAGTGGTCTGAAAATTGACCAAACCTTTTACCCAGTGCAAGTCTTGGTTGCTGTAACAGGAACCCTCCTTCCAATGGGCAACTTCTGCCTTTGGGATGCGGGATCTGCTGGAATTCTGAACCGGGGCTCCTGCCCTGTGTCTCTGTTCCTGGCAGTGATGCCAAGCCAGGAGTACCACGATTTTCTAGGAGAGGTCAGTCCCTCTGGGAGAACCAGAACCAGGGAAAATATTTCAGAAGGTGAAGGGGTTTTTTTAGGATTTTTTTGTGTGTGTCAATGTTTTTATTTTTGGGGTTTTTTGGTNAGTGTATTTTTTTTTTTTGGGGTTTTTTTTTTTTTTTTTTTTCTTTTTTTTTTTTTTTTTTTTTTTTTTTTTTTTTTTTTTTTTTTTGATAGGGCAGCTGATTTATCCAAGTTCACCACTGCCAGAGGCTCCTCTAGCCAGGGATGCTCTGAATGATCTGGAGCAAATCAGACCTTTCTGCCTAAATTTCACTGATTAATTATCAGTTACTAAAGGTGGGGGAGGCTGAAACAAGGGCTGCTCCTTAGGCCATTTATCTGCAAATTTCCTGGTGGGCCCTGCTACCAGAGAGGGCTCCGAGGCAGCCTCCAGCTGGCTGACATTTCCCACACGTTCAGGGTGTCCCCCGAAGATGTTCTCCAATTAGTCACCATCACTCACAGTCTGTTTTCCTCACTCACCCACAGTTTACAGTCGGGCAGAGGAGCACGATGGCAGAGCAGCTGCTCCCAGACAGACACAAAGGTTATGGCACTGTGTACACGAGCAAGCTGTGAAAGTTCCAGTCCCAGCCACCCAGCTCCTTCACCCTCCCGTGCTTTTAAAAGCCAACAGAAGCAGAAACAAACAGCGAGCGCGCCTCTCGTCTCAGCCCTGGAAAAACATTTGGAAGCGTGGAGTGAAAGGAGGGATTTTTGTTTTTCTAATTTGATTCCCATTGCTGCAGTTGCAGCCAAAAACTTTGGGTTCTGGAAAAAGTTCAGAAAGTGCTGCTTTTTGGAAGAGGTCATGTTTATTGGAAAATTACATCTTGCCCAGTAAAAACTGACAGGATAAGTACTCCAGTCTATTAAAAGCTACAGAAGACACAGTTAAGAGTTTATTTAATGATTGCTGCAGATGGGGTTTGGGAACTTGGAGCCCTGGCATTGGTGTGTTGGGTTGGAGATTGTGTTCTGGGAACACAGAAACCATCATTGTCGTATTAGTGACCCCCTCATCTGCCCTTGTGCCTAAACCAGAACCAACTGCCACAAGCAGGCTCTGCCTGGTGATTTGTAACTCATTTTTCCTGAAAGAAAAGGTGTCAGGGATCAACACAGCAGCTCAGTGAGAGAAGTGGAGACACCACAGCCAAGGGAGCTCAAAGCTGGCAGACTTGGGATCCTATTCTGGGAGTTAGACTCTGGCTCAGACTGGGGCATGACCCCGTGAAGTTTCCTGGAACTCTTTGGACTATGGAACAGAAATACGTTGTGGAAAGAGAGGAACTGCTGCCCCAGAGATGTTAGACCTGACCTAAACTTCACCAGAATGTTGTGAGCTAAAGGCAGTGTTTGAACTGAGCCCCTGAAGCACAACTGCTCCATGGCAGAGCTCTCCACGGAGGGAGGAAGTTCCCATCAAAGCCTGGAGCTGCAGGGAAGGTATGTTTCTCATAGTTCTGCCCATGAAGGGAACAGCCTTCCCCTTTGCTCAGGGAATCCTCCCATTCCTTTTCCACCAGCTGTCAGGCCTCTGCAGAGCAGTAGAAACCCAGAGCCACTCAGGTGGTTTGCAGGGCTCTCACCAACACCCCACATCTGCCTCCTGCTGTTCTGCTCAGCCACTCCTCTCTGGGAAGGTGTGTGAGCCTTGAGCCCGTGGATGCCTCTGCAGCTGTGCCAGATGTCTGAGCCCAGCCCAGCCCTGCTGATTTCCTCTTTACATTCCAGCCCCTGCATTTGCTGCAGTGGTGCCCACCGTCTTTGGGCTTCGCCCTCTCTGGCAAACTTCTCACCTGGAATTTGCCTGCTGCTCTCAGCCTGTAGGTTGGGCTGGAGCACCAGATGCTTGTGCCAGGGGAGTGGAAGTGCTGTGAAACTCAGGGTTTTGGCTCTGGGGTCTGTTGGCTGGAGACTGACTGAGATCCCAGGTACCCATGGAGGTTCTGCTGCCTGGTATTGGATCACCCACAACTGTCCAGGAATTCTCGCTTCTCACTTACTTCACCGGCTCCTGAGACCTGGAGAGAGTGGATAGAGACTTCCTGTGCTTTTGAGAGGAGCTGCCTTTCCCCTGAGCATCAGCTGCACTTTCACTCCAGCCAGCAGAAACTCTGTGTGTGTGTGTAAAGATCTTCATGTCGCAGCTGCTTAGAACAAATTCAGTGTAATTCAGTTTTACAAGCGGTGCTAGGCTAAATCCAAATCAACATTGCTTTCAGCAAAATGCAGTTACAATTCTTTCTGGCCTGCTAGCAGAGCGTGTGTTGCCATATTTGTCTTTCAGAAGCAAAATAAAATATGACATTTACTGACAGCCTGCTTGCAAAGTGGAACGGGCTGATCTCAGTTACACGCCGAGGCTCTGGAGCCAATCCATGATTGCTCCTGATTCCCTGGGTTGGAGCTGCCATCAGGATGGAACCTCTGCAAAGAGGAAAACTCATCTAGCAGGAGTCTCTTGTAAGGAGATGGGGATGTTTCTTTCAGGAGGGATATTTTCAGCTCAAAGGATTTTGAAACTCCTTGTGTCCTGGGCTCAAGCCTTGTTCCCAACCTGAAAATTCTGAAAGGCAGCTGCAATTCTGACAGTTCCACAGGTGAAAACTGGAGAGATCCAAGCCAGCAGTGTGTGGAATATTGTAGAGCTCCTAGGACATCCCTGGGGAGCTCCCCTCAGATCCAGAGCACTCACTGCTTGTTCAGCATTGCTGTTTGTTTGCTAAAAGTTCCTTCTGCTGTGGGCAACATGGAATCGTGGAATGGGTAGGGTTGGAAGGGACCTTAAACCTCATCTCATTCCATCCCCCTGCCATGGGCCAGGACACCTTCCACCAGAAGAGGGTGATCCAAGCCCCATCCAACCTGACCTGGGACACTTCCAGGGATGGGCCATCTCCAGGGTCTGACTCAGCTGTTAGAGGGGTTCTTTCTCCATGGGGAATAACCTCATTAGTCCACCTAAACACCCTCTTGCAAATCTGTTTCTGACCCCAACATCAAGCCCGGGAAACAAAGAGGGAGAACCAGAGGTGCAAGTGCACACATATATGTTCTCTATCCCCCGTTTTGGAACTGTTCCCTTCATATGCCCACCTTTGGACTCTGGACTTTCTCCCACCCAGCCACTCTCCTGTGACGCTTTCCCCTTGGAGCAGGTGTCACCCCTGCTTCTTTTGTGCAGTATTCAGGCAAGTGAACAGCTGGGACAGTGTTGGCTGCTCTCCTCCCATTATTCCCAACCTCCTCAAGCCTTGTTACGTTACTTTGGTGATAAATAGTCCCAATAAATTCTTTAATAGGACGAAGATAGGCTATCCCTCATCCCAGCCAGGCTGTGGGAAGGTTGTAAATCTGGAGCAAGAGCCATTCGTTTGTTTGGAGAATCCAAAGCCTTGCTGTTTAGAAGGATTCATTTCCACTCTCCCCCTCAGTTAATCATTCTCCAAGTCCTCATAAATATCCTGGGCAAAGGAAAAGAACGACCTATTCTTGCTGTGCCATAAATGGGTGGTGTTGTGCTATGAGTTTTTACTCCTCAGCTCGCAGGTGAGAAATTCAGCAGCAAACCAGAGGTTGCAGTGTGGGGGTTTCTTGCTGACTCTGCTTTCCAGGCCAAAAGGAGGTGGAATAAATGTGTTCAGAGACTACATAATCTCCCAGCAGGGAGAACAGAGACATCCAGGTGGATGTAGGTGTGTATTGATGTGTTTTCTCTTTTTAAAATCTCTATTGGTGCACCAAGCTAGTGCAGCACCTTTACTGGTTAGACTTTAAGGGAGCTCAATTATTTCATTATTTTACCATTTTTTTCATTCAAAATGTGGAGCTGCGAGGGGTTTCCAAGGTTGACTCTCAACTGGAGAAGGCAAAACCACTTCTGTTATTGAAGGGAGAGACTTTCAGGCATTTATTGAAAGCGTCTTCTGAAAGAGAGGGAAATAATGAGTCATGAGGATTTCCATACTGAAAAAACCCACTGGAGAAAAGCCCACGTTGTATTTCCATTATAAGGGAAGGTTAGGAGGACTAAAAGCCAACGTGTGAGCAGGCTTCACCCAGGAGTAGCTGAAATAGCCACAGATCTATTCATGGCTGATTCCTTGAGGATCCAACTATGACGCTGCTACAGGTGGAGCTGCTGCTCACTGGACCCAAGTCCATGAGTTAGCCTTGGCCAAGAATTCATTATCCAGATGTGCAAGTTATTATTTCTTCCTAAAAATGCCATTTTCCCTCTTGAGAATGGTTTCTCACCAGTTCTTGACTTGAATTTTGTTTTGGAAAAATGCTTTGAGTTTGTCAAGATGCGTTGTTTTGGAATTTTAAGAGTATAGTTGTCATCTTTCTATTTTAAATGACTTTTTTTGCTTTTGAACTTTACCAAACTCAAGTAAAGACACTTAAAAATGTTCAAAAATGAATATTTCTCCAAAGTGAAAGGAAACAATATGAGAAAACACTACTTTCTTTAGGCAACTGAATATCTTTGGTGGTTGTGGCCAGAGAAAGGTGAGACTTCAACTGTCATCCTGCCAGAGTGAGAAATGGGCAGGCTGGTGGTTCCAGAGCTGAGCTGTGTTTGTTTTGGTGATTGGAACATCTGTCCCTGGCAGGAACATCTGGTTCCTGGTAGTGGTTTGGTGGTTTTGGTTGCGTACAGCCCAAACTGTAGAACCACTGGTGATTATGAAGACCCCACCTACAATTTAATGTGACCACAGTTGCCTTCCCTTCATTTTCCTGTCACTGGTTGGCTCTGCACTGATTCATCTGCCCTGCTGTGGAGGGAAACTTCCTTCTCTTGTTTGACTTCTTGGAAAGGACCATGAGGCTGGGAGGGTCGTTCTTGGAAAGCTGCAAGAAATCCAGAGTGGCCTTTGGGGATGGGAAGGAGGGAGGTTGCTGTGGTGGTGCTGAGAAGTTCAAATGTATTCAGGGGGGCAACCACCACCATGGATTCCTGGCTTTGAAGCTGTGCAAGCCACCAAGAAATCCTGGAACACAGGAGTTATTCCCTGGGAGTCTTCAAGTTATGAGAAGGAAGTGTAGAGAAAAAAAAATAAAAAGGGGAAGAGAAAGAAAATTGTCTATTTTTAATAAATTGCTTGAGCTTCGGTATTAGCGGGCTAGGCTTTGCCTTGGGATTAGGAGCCAGCTTGGGAATCAGTGAGGGCTATCTTTGCCTTCCTCTAACCTCATTAACTCCGTAATGTTAAACACATTCTTGAGCCGGGCTCCTCTGCGTGTCCTGCCTTCCTCCCAGGGCAGGAGCGCCCATCTCAAAAGCATCTCTGTGCGCCGCTCACGGGCAACGCCAGCGCTGCCTTCTTAGCTCTTATTGTCCGTGCTTGCAGATAACTGAGCAGGTATACACTTAAATCCAAGATAAACACTTGCCTGGCCTCCCATTTATTGCGGCCCTGGGCTGCTCTGAAGCTCGCCACTGTGCTGGGCTATCGTGGCCTCTATCGCCTCCTCGCAGAATGTAATCCATAAAATGCTTTCATGGTAACCTTAGACAGCGGCGAGCGCCGATAACATCTCGAGGCCCCCGTGACAGACAGGAACTCGCAAGCATGGAGTTAATAATGCAAACTTTCAAAAAATGAAACTGGCAGAAGGAGCCGAGGAGGGGAATAAAAGGGGCCGGTGTGGCTGTAATTGGGACCATGTGAGCTTCCTTAGAGAGGGATTAAGGGAAAGAGACAGGCCTCGCCCGCGAAGATTAGTTTCAATTAGACGGGCTGGAGGCGAAAGTCAGGACTTGGTGAAAGATTAAAACAAGAAGGGAGAAAGTTTCCATTGCTTTTGCTCCAGGCCTACACAAGAGGGTTCAGTGAGATCATGCTAATTGAAGGCAAAGCTTGCATGGAAGTTCGGAAGAACTCGCATTAATTGATTCGATGCTGCGATTTTTTTCCCTTATCCGCAGTGTTCTTTTGGGTTGTTCTTTTTTTTTTCTGTCTTTTTTTTCAGTTTTTTTGGTTTTTTTTTTTTCTTCCCCTTTTCCCTTTCAAAACCATGCCCAACTTTTGCTGTGATTAAAATGAAGAGAAGTTGTGGACACCCCATCCCTAGAAGTGAAGGGAGAGCAGGGCACAGTTCCTGGTGCCATCCAGTCAGTGCTGTTTCCATCTCCCTGAACCCCTCCCAGTTTAGTATCAACTACCAGAACCAAATTGATGGTGTCACTGTTGCTGCTGCACAGCTGAGCTCCTGGCTTCACAAATTAAAAACCCTCTTCTCTTGACAGATTTGTTTTTCCCACAAGAAGATCCAATTTAGGGCATTATTTAAAAAGTCCCCGCTGAAATTTACAGTGTGAGAATCACCCAGGCTTGTGTTTTTTCCAGTTCTGAGGTTGAGTTGGGCAAACACGTGGTTTCCTCATGACTCCCATGAAAAGGAGCTCTTCAGGAAATGGGAAATGCTGTTTGAGTCCATCTCTGCCTGCCTGAATCCAGCGCTGGTGTAACTGTGATCCCAGGGAGGAAATTCTGCTGCTTCCCTCCTCCTGCCTCCCTCCCCACTGCTTTTCCAGCTTCAGTGAAAAAGGAAATAACGGAATCACAGGAATTGGAATTGGGGAAGATGGGCTGGAGTCAGCTGGTGCAGAGCTGCACTCGCTGGCACAGCCCTCGGTGCTTTGTCTGGTTTGCAGTGCTGAAATTACAATTACACCATTTCCTCAAAGAGGAAACTATTCCAAATATGAAAAGGTTTCCATGTTAAGAATTTTCTCCCTTAGCCCCTTGACAATACTGAGAGTTATAGGAAAATGTATATCCAATCTTTCTATATTAGATCAATATTTTTATTCCATTAAACTTGTCTCTGAGGAGCAAGAGACATCATCTTTTGCCAGATTTCTGTATCAGATTGTCACTCGGTGGGTTTTTGTTGCAGAAAGCTTTGGAATTACAATGCCCAGTCAATTAGAGTTAAACGCATTTTCACAGCCAGCCAGGAAAACATTAGCACTAATCAAAACCATCACGCCGACAGGGATTCCCAACGAGATATTTCTGTTTTGTTGTGCTTCATGAAAATGTTCTCTCAGCTAGAAACATCAAAAGACAACCACGAGCACGTTCAGCTAAAACATGAGGACAAGAATGGGAGCTGGAGCTGCGGGGGGATCCGTCTTTCCCGGTTGCTGCGGGATTTTTGCGTCTGAGCTGCTCTCGGGGCTCAGCAGGGGAGGGTCCACCCGGCAGCCCCGGTGTTGGATCCCACCTTCCTCCCATCCCCTGTCCTCAGCTCCTCCCGTGCACATCGGTGCATTTCCGTCTCCTGCTTCCTGCTGCAATTTTCAAACTCGCAATGGAATCAGATCCCGGGGCCGATCGCTCGGTGCCTTTTCATTTTTCATGTTGGGAAAAGCCAACTGTCCCTGTAGGATCCCACCAGGCCATGGGATGGCTGTGGGATGTTTCAATCAGGGAAAAGGGCAAACTGCAGGGATAGCCCTTGGTGTGGAGCTCTGTGTGTGCAGTGGGGATGTTTCCTTCCATAAATATCCCTTTTTAATTCACACATAACCTCGAGGTACCACAGAATCCCTTTCTCAGCACAGAACCTGGAACACTCCAGCTGCAGCTCACAGGGGTCTCTGAGAGTCCAAGGACCTGCCAGGTTTTTCCAGCCATGGAAATGACACCATGGATATTCCTGAAGTGGATTTGGACTCATCAAGGTGTGAGAGGCTGCAGCTGGCTGTGTGTAAAAGTGGGAAAAGCTCTAAGACTGGCCTATTGTTCCCAGGTGAAACCACAGAGCAGAACCGATTGACATCATCTGCTGCCTCCAAGTGGCACCTGGGCACAAACAGCACTTTGTAAGTCCAGGATCTCTTCTACATGGAAACACTGACAACATTCTAATGTTTCCCTGCTAAAACCCACTATCCCTGTTTTCCTCTCCCCCACCCACCTCCCTCCAGCCTCTTTTTTTCTGGTGGTTTTTTTTTTTTTTTTTTTGGCCTGGAATTATTACATGGAAGCCTGATAAATGGATGCTGTGAAGGAATGTTTTCCAAACATTGTAGGAACTATTAAGAAAGTGGTTTTCCTTCTTCCCCCTTTTTCCTTCCCACACTCCTCCCTGCTCCCACCCCACAACTAATAGCACACAAATAGCACTTCATGCAATTTTGGCTACTCTCCACTATTCCAGGCAGACTTCAGGAAATCTCTTGATTTATAGTTGGGGCATCCAAAGGCAGCATGCTGCCTGCTTCCTTCAGGGATGCCTGTTGGTGACATTTAGTGGGGTTGAGGTGCAGTATTTCAAGTGGGCAATATCCATATTTTAGTCAGATAACTCCGTGTTTGTACTCATAAATTGATTTAGTAATGAAATAAGCTCCTTTCATGATGCTTGCTGGCTTTAGGGGCTTTGTTATGGTATACTCAGACTTCCTGAAGTTTAGTTTACCAAAGCTGAGCCAAACTTTTCTCTTCATATTCCCACAAGCAGTCCAAGTGAATTCAATAGGGCCATTCACAGGGATAGGGAAAGCAGGATTCGGGTCTAGGCTCAGAAAGCCCCTGGAGCATGTGCTGGAGGCTCAGTGGCCTTTGGGCTCCCCACTGCTGCTCTTGGCTACCCCAGGAACATCAGTCCTGGGATGCTTTATGAGCCTGGAGCTTCCTGGAGCCCTGTATCTGCTCTCCTGCAGATGGGATGCTTGGAAAGGGGCTCTGGGCCAAACCCAAGGCTTCAGCTCCGTGGCTGGGCCCTGGATTTGGGTTTTGTCTCCGTGGATCAGTGATCCTTCACTGGGAGCTGCCACCAGGAGAATTCCCTGCTGTCTGGAGGGGACACAGAGTCCTGGGGCTTTGCTGCTCTCTGAGAACCCTTGATGCCTGGACCCCAGCTGGGGCTGGCTGTGCCTCCTGCCATGGAAAAACATGGAAAAACGACTTGGGATTGCTGTTATTTGAGCTGATTGCACTTTATGTATGTTCCATAGGTCCCTTGTCATTCAGGGATGCAACTTCCCTTGTTGGTCCCTTCTCTTTCTTGATATTGGGAGTTTGACACTCTTAATGCACCACCAACAGGAATTGAGTTTCAGTGGGTAACACAGAACCCAACCCTGGGATGAATCTGTGCCTCTGACACAGGAGTTACTCAGAGAGAGAAAAAGCTCTGCAGAAAGGATTCCTCCTGCTCAGAGCATGGAGACCACTCTGGACCATGGTGGGCCAGAATGAATCGAGTTTTGCTGCAGTTATTGAGGTGCCTGTCTTTAAAAGCTTTGCACTTTGCTGGTGGGACCTTGCTGATGGACCATGGCAGATCTGCCTCGTTTACACTGAGCTTAATTCAAGCTCCCTTGCAGGGCAAAATCTTTCCAGAGGAAATGTGGGAATAAGTGAGATTTGGGTTTGACTTTCCTTCGTGGGAGACAGGACTGTCATCGTTGTGCTTGGAAGGAGTTCCTCGTGACATCTCCTGCTGGTGCTGGCTGCAGGGGGAAGGTGTTTGCAGGAGGCAGACAGCTCCTTTATGGCACAAAAAAGGGTGTTAAAAGTAAAAAACCCCCTTGGTTTTGTGATTTCCTATCCAACCTCTCATGGGGAATGAAATGTTAATTGAAAGATGCACCTAAATTCCTGCCCTGCCGAGCTCAGACAATGGCTTTGACCCAGGATCGGGGTGTTCCAGTCCCTTTTGGAGCAGATTTGTTTTTCCTGCAGTGTTGTTCCAGAGTTTTTAGTCCTTTTTCTTACAGATGGGTGACCTGTGACATTCCCTCCTTCTAGAGATGTTCTGGTTTTCTCCTCTATAAACAGAGGAAACATCCATTCCTATGAAGTGCTGAAGACAAGCCCCACACAGCCTTGGCTCTGCTGAGAACTCTTTAGAAGGGTCTCAACTTAAAGCTTTATTTTATCAAATTATTATTATTATTATTATTATTATTATTATTATTATTATTATTATTATTATTATTATTATTATTATTATTATTATTATTTCATAATTAAAAAGAAATATTTCAAAATAATGTTATTTTGCCAAACTGTGGCATCCTTGGCCAACTCTGGGGCATTATCTCCCACTGGCAGCAGAGGGGATTTACCTGTTTCAAAAAATATTTGGAATTCTGCCTGGAGTTAAGAACTTTTTGGTTGGTTTAGTCTTGTTTTGAAGGAAGAGGATGTAACAGCACTGACAGGTATCTCAAAGTTTTTTAGAGGGTGTAGCTTCAGGTTTCCCATCAATTTCAAAGCTGTGTTTATCAATAGGTTTTGTTTCTTTCTCCGATTGTGATATATTTCGCTTTGTATGTGGTTTGTTTTCTCCTTTATCAATCATTCTTTATCTCAAATGGAAAAAATCCTTCATAAAGTGTGAAACAAAGGAGTTAACCTTTTCCCCAAAAACATGCTGATATTTTGTGTATCTGCTTTTCTCTCTGGATTATGACAACAGGTAAAGCTTCTTCCAAGAAGAAAATACACCACACTCACAGAGAAAGCCGAAAGTTTGTAAATTAAACCTTGCAGTCCTGAAGTGGATGAGACTCTGGCAATTGTGCTCCCAAAACCACACCGTGAAGGCACCACATTAAAACTGCTTTTAGAGAAGTCTGAAGAGGGAAATTTAATGGAGGAATAGAAAGCAGGACAAGCTCCAGAGACTCTGTTCCTGCAGAGCTCTGCGGGACTGGGGCCTTTGTCTATTGAAAAAAAAATGGCCCCAAAAGCCCCTTCTCGTCTCCCACTCCTCCCACGGCTTCAGTTAAATTCTCGGATCGTGAGGGCATGTAGGGAACAGCTGCTTATGATCTCTTCACAAGTGCTGGGTCATTGGTAAACAACCATCCCTCCACCCTCTCAGAGCGAAGGGGAGGGGAAAAAAATTATACAAAAAATGCATTCATTTTGCTGATGATGAAGAGTAATGAAGAGCACGTGCACGCCGCGCGGAGAGAGAGGGAGAGAAAAATGACAAATTAAATCATGTCTGGTTTGACAAGCCTTTAAGTGTAACAGATCTGCACTTGTGCTGCCTGACAGGCGTGATTGATACCACGGAGCACTCGTCAATTTTTAAACACACAGCCCGAACAAAGAGCCACTTCATCCTGGGCCTCGGAGTCTCGAGGCAGCGCGGTGCTACCCGGGGTAAGCGCCCTCCACGCCGCGTGTTTGCCTTGGCAAACCCCCCCTGCTCCTCGCTGTTTGGACAACTATATTTATTTTTATGATCCTTAAAATATTGTAACCCAGTCAACTCAACAGTCATTTAAGGTAATTTCGGGTCTGAGCAGCATCTATTTTCTAGACGGCTTTACAATAATATATGTTTGCTGTGGGCCAAATTCTTTGTGTAGGTAGCTCTGTGTTGGGAGCTGTTAACTGGGGGAGAGTTGCAGGATCCAGGAATTTCTAATAACTTGAAATCTAAACCTCCTGGATGGTTCGGGCTGTGCCATTTATAGAAGCTTATTTAGCATGGCAAAACAATATGCTTTTCTTTGTGTTTTATTTGTGTACAAACCGACCAACACAGACTGGGCTTTTTTGGGGGGGGAAAAAATCTTGGTCTGAGACAGACTTTGAAAATTTCAGTCTGAACAGGTCAAGGTGTTAAATGTAAAAAAGGGCAGTGCTGTAAAAAGATCCAGAGTCTTTAATTATCAGTGTTTTTCTATTGCACCACATGAACAGTTTCTGTGGGGCTTTTAAATGTATTAAACAGGAGCTGGAGGATTGTTTGATATCAAAGATGGCTCAGAGTAGCCAGAAGGATTTGTGGTGGCACAGACATGAGCACAAAAACCCCGTAAGTATCCCAGAACATGGGTAATCCTGTGGAAGGAGACATCAGTGCCATAACTTTGATTTTTAAGGACTTAACCCACTCCAAGAAAAGCTCGAGGAAGAACATCTCACCTCACCCTGGGCCAGCAGTGAGGGCAGGCAGTGACAGTCTCTGTCACCTCCAGGTGCCCTTGACTCGTATTTTTATGCTGCTGTTCAGTTATTTATTAGCAGGGAAGAAGAATCAGCAGAGCTTTTAGCTAAATCTGTTCTGTCTGTAAATCCAGGACCCTCCTCAGCCTGGGGTTTAGGAGATGCTTCCCTTCCTATCAGCTGTGTCTGTGCAGGGATAATTCCATGATCCAGGCTTTCATTTTCTGTATCTTTACTACTTGTCCTGGGCCCTTGGCTCCATTAAGGGTGGATGCCCAACTCTGTTTATTTAGGCCTTTTTAATCTGACATTTCCAATCAAGCTAATTCACCCGAGAGAGACCAACCATCCTTTTATTTATTTTAGCCTATTTTAGCAAGGTAACCCAATCCAGACCATCTCCATATCTTGTTTACAAGAGCAGCTGTGGTGACAACATCTGTCCTGTGTAAAATGTCAAAAAAAGAAAAGGGAAAAAAAAAAAAAGAAGAAAACTCGGTGAAAATCAAAGAGGTATCGGAGTCGTTATTCAGACAGATGTGGCAAAATGAGCCTCCAGCATTATTTTCTGCAGTATTCAGAGAAGAAAAAAGGTCAGAAGGAGGTATCAGAGCTGAGGGTGAGGGTCTGTGTCCCTGTGTCAGGCCATGGAATGTTCCACAGAATTTGTTAAATGCTGGGAGTAGCAGCAGCTCCAGAAGAGTTTGGACAGGTCCAGGGTGGGATTTTGGGGTGTCCTGTGCAGGGCCAGGAACTGGACTTTGATCATTCAGGTGGGTCCCTCCCACTCAACTCAGGATTTTCCATGGATATTCCATGGATGCTGTGCCCAGGCAGAGGAACCTGTGGAGGAAATGGTTGTTTTGTGCTTATAGAGGGGTTTGTTTATGAGGCACTGCAGACAGGCTTTTTCCTGATATAACTGATCAGAGACATCAGCAAGAGAAGGTTAAAAAGAAGGAAAAATGCTGTGGAAAAATCAGGTTTTGGGCCCAGTGGTATCTGAACAGGCAGAAAAGAGGTTGTGATTATTTGGATTATTTGCATATCAAGCTCCTGTAGATTCTGAATGGCACCAGGGGGAATTTACACCTTGCTGGTGAAAACTGCTGATTTTAAACGATGCTGGGAAGTGGCTTTTACCATCCAATAAATGAGGGGAGGCCTGGCAGAGTCCCACTCTGGGAGGTGAACTCACACCAAAATGACATTTCAAACATGCCTGGGAGCACAAGGGAGGGGACAGTGGGGGTGACAGCGCTTTGTGTCCCCAGGAGGGAGGGAAAGCTCAGCAGCTCCCATTGCTGGGATGCCTGGGCAGCACTCGGTGGCTTGGCCTGATCCCTGCTGATCCCTGCAAGCTCTTGGATTTCAGGAAGAGGTGGAAGCTTGAGGAATTTATTTGTCACTTGAGCTAGGGATGACCACCAGGAATGAAACCTGCAGAGTCCATTATGCCTTGCTGTTGTGAGGTGGGCTCCTGTTTAAGTTATTTTATTATTTTTTTTTTTTTTACATGAATTTAATGAATTTTCCTCATCAACAGACTCTGGAATGATATTGGAATATTTATTTCTGTGGACAGAAGGGGCTGTACATCAGGGATGGCAGCAGCCCTTCCCTGGCTCAGGTCTGACCTACCCAAAAGAACAAACCCCATGGGTAGAGCTGGCAGAAATTTGGTGTTCCTACATTTTGGGGAATTCAATGCATCCCGGTGCCAAGCAATAATGAAACAATTATTTTGTGAATTGAAATTAAAATATCTGTATTTTACAAAAAAAAACCATTTTATCACAGAAAAAAAAAGAATGTTGAATAACTGGCAGGTACTATATCTGAAAAAATAATGTTAAATCAGAGAGAGGAAGAATTGCCCCGCTGATCCTTCAAATTTCAACCAAACCAGAAATAGATCTGATGAAAAATGCTGCCAAACACACCTGAGAGAACTCTTTGAGTGCATTATGGCCCAGCCTTGTGCTACACAAAACTGAGCCCCATCTGCTCCTGCTGCTGCACTTGCATCCACGTGGCAGAGAAGATTAAAACAAGATACCGACATAAAAGTCGATTGATACGGGAGGAGCGAGTGGGAACTCCTGGAGGGAGATTGTGAGATAGCGACAGCTTGGAATGAATCCAAACCCAATGGCAGCCCGGAGAAATTGGCGTTGTGTTGTTCTGTGTTTTCTGTAATGCAAACCAGGGCGTGAGAGGGGCCGGGGGATGTGATTGTCATTAGGAAAAGCTTTTGCCAGCACAGTAGCTCCGACACCAGGGAGCATTACAGGGATGCAGGGATAATGCATTACACACTGATGCTTTCCAGGACGTGGATTCCACCGGATTCCACGGCAGTCGTGCTGCTGATTCCGTGGGGGGGATGTGTTCCCAAACCACAGTTCCCCATCCTGGCAGTGCAAGTTAAAGATCCAGCCCCGGTTTGGAGAAATGCCCCCACCTCCCTGCGATCCTCAGGTTTCACCCGGCACCGCTGCCCTTTGAGGTTCCAGGAGGGGGTTGGATTTCAGACAATGGGCAGAACAACGGGGAAAGCGACCCCCTGGTCCTGTTACAGCTTAATCCCACCTTGGGAAAGGCTGGCTTGGCGCTTCAAAGCTGGGGCACGTCAGAACACCTGCGGAGATGAAAGCGCCTCGAAGGGATGTGCCGGCCCTGGGCCCTGCCCGGATCCTGCTCTGCGCCCAGGCTGGGCTCGGGAACCACTGCAGGAGCTCAGGAGGATGGGGCTGATGCTCCTGACAGCACCAGAGCTCTGTTCAAACCCAGCCACTTTGGGCATCCAGGGAAGCAGAGGAGCTTTGACCACTTGTGGCCATAAAGCCAATGCCAGACCCCCTGCGCTGTGCTGAGCCGTGGCGGTGCCCACGGCCGAGTGACCACGAGTGGCCCTGGGCTGCCCAGCCCTTCCCTGCTGCAGTTTCACACAAATGCAATAAATTTGGCTTCCTGTCCTGGCTGCTTTGCTGCTGGACACGGCCACGTTCCACTTCAGAGGGAGCAGGTGCTGGTGGCTGTGGAACTCAACCCGGGGATTGATTGTAAGACATCTTAAAAACTCCCGCTGGCCAAGATGTGAAAGGGAGTCTGCAGAACGAGGTTTTCTTCCCCCAGACCTGGAAAAACCTGGTGGTGTCTGTGGTTTTGTAAAACCTCTCATACTTTATTTATTTTTATTCCTCTGCTAGCCCTTGGGTACAGATTACTTTCAAACAAGCTGGTTTACTGTTTGCATAACACAGGCTTAAATTCAGTTAGAAATAGATCGTTTTTCAAGTAAAATTCCCCAGAAAATAATTATGTGTATTTGGGGGTGTTGGGGAAAACATCAGAAATTTTTCTTGCTAAGGTCTGGTGACACCTGGCAATTAAAAATAAAAATCCATTTCGTGATCCAGACCTTCCTCCTTCTCCTTGGGGACAAATTAAACTGAACTGCAGAAGTTTCAAACATACTTCTAAATCCAGCATCGTTTGCTTCTGGGTAGATTCTACATTCTACAAATTATTTCTTCCTGGGCAAGTGTCTCAGATTCATATTAATGAGGATTCCATGTTTGTGGTTAGGAGAAATTCAGTCTTGTGGCTTAAGCAGCCTCAGGACTCTCATTAAGTGCAAGAGGTTAATAATCTAAACTAGCAGTTAACTAGCTCTGGTCAGCAGAGCATTATTGCTTTTGGCTCGGGTGAGCTGAGCTGGTCCCTTGTCCTTTTGCAGTGCCAGAAATGCAGGTGGAGACCAACCCAGGTGAGCTGCAGATGAGCCATTTCTGATTTTGGTGCTGAGGGAGGTGTTGGGAAATGTTTGGAGTGGAAATAAGAGACTGATGGAAAAGCTCTGGCTGTGAGAGGAGGGAGGTGGGAGTTCTGGGGTGAGCTCTTCACTCAGGGATGATTTGTGCTCTGCTGGGTTGAGATCCTGGTCCAGGCAAGGGCTCTGCACAGACAGCTCAGGCAAAATCCTCTTTTTTTTTTTTTTTTGTGGGAATAAGAGATTGCTTTGCTGCAGCACAATTCAAATATGCAGCACTCCCAGCAGTGCTTGGCTCCGTGTGGGGAGGCATTTCATGTGTCCAGCATGTCAGGGACAGCCACTGCAAGAAATTATGGAATTCCAGAGCCCTGGCTGGAATGGAGCTCTGGAGATCCTCTGCTCCAGCCTGGTGGTCAAGGAGCTCCACTTAGGTTGGGTTGCTCAGGGCTGTGGCTCCAACACTGCCAAGGGCAGAGCCTGCAGGGCCTCTCTGGGCAGCCTGTTCTGGTGTTTGGCTGCTGCCGAGGTGAGGAAACTTCTCCTGATGTGTGTTTGGAAATTCCACCTTCCAGCTGGTGCCTGCTGCCCCCACCCTATTGCCCCTCTCCAAGGACAGCCTGGTGCCCTCTCTGCATCCTCTGCTCAGAACCAGCACTGAGCTCTCCCCTTTGCCTCCTCCTTGAGCCAGAAAAGAGTCACCTGTCTCCACTTCTCCCTCCAAGTCGCACTCCAGCCCCGCCCTTTGGTCCTTTCGTCCTTTGGTGAGCCCCAAATCGGACACAGTGCTCCAAACCCAGTGGGAAAAGAGGGAAAGACTCATTTTCCTGGCTCTGCTGGCTGTATCCTCACCAGAATAGCCTGGGATGTGGTTCCCCTGCCCACCTAGCAACAGGATTAAGTTGCTCTGTAGGTCAAGAGCCTGAAAGAATCAGCTCAGGTGTTCTTGACATTGAAGAATTGCTGCAGGAAGGGGAGGGCAGTCACAAATTGGCTCTGTCCTTCCTGGCAGCCCATGGAAACTTTGGTTTTAATTGCATGGACTTCAAGCAAATTAAAAAGAAGCAGCCAAATCAGTTGTCTTGGCTTCCTGCAGTGTCCTGACAGGTCCCAGAGGCCTCTGCAGAGACAAGGTTTGGCTGGTTCCTGCCACATCCTCTCTGCCTAAATTTAGAATGGCAAAGAGATTCTAATCTGTAAGAGATCTTTTTATGGAGTAGACTCTGTTCCCAGTGGAAAAAATAGGACAGGATCAGGTACTTTAGAATGATGCCCCCCTGCCTTTCTAATGTGTTTATTTCAAGGATTCAGTTTATTTTAGCAGATGTCTCCTGTTGGAGCATCCATGGATTTGTGTTCTGGTGTTTTTTTGGAGAAGAGATCCCCAAATATCCAGAAAAACTGATTTCATTTAGTCTTGCTAGCATCAATCTGAGAACAAGCATCCAGGATGTTGTCTGGAAATCCAAAAACACTGAAGAATCAGGCAGAGCCTGGGCTGAGATGTCTGAGAGAACAGCTGCTTTTCCCCAAGGCAGCCTCGTGTGCTGTCCAGCCCCTGCTGACACAGCTCAAACTGATGCTTTGAGAGGCCTCCTAGAAACAGAGCCCAGCCAGGAGTAAAGGGAATAAAGGTGGGGATTTATTGGAAAGGCCTCCAAAGGTACCCCTGGGGAGCCAGAGGTGCTGCCCAGATGGGCCCCGAGATGGACCCTGAGAGGCCACGAGTTCTTCCCACTTTTATAGGTTTGGTTCATTTGCATCTCAGGGTTCATTCTCCAATTAAAGCTTCAGTTAATGATGGAATTCCCCTCAGCTTGCCCCCTTTTCAGAGGCTTTTGGTTGATACTTTCTGGGCCCAGGATGGGTTGGGTGTCCTTGGAGAGCAGCCTGGAGAGGCTTTGTTGTGTGTGCCCAGCACAGAGAGCAGCACTGACCAGGGAACAGGCAACTCCAGAGTCACACACTGGGCACTGCAGGGTTTGAAAAATATCAAAGTTAAAACCTCAGGCATCAGCACCACCCTGAGCTGCCTTTTCACCTGCTGTAAAAAGAGGAAGAGGTTCATTATCTACAATTTTTGGGAGGGATGAGGATGCTTTTGCTGTCTGGAGCTCCTCTGATGTGGTCTCCAGGGTGTCTGTGCTGTATCAACAGGCAGCTGAGGTTTGGTGGAAGCAGGGGGAGATGCAGGGGCTGCTCACAGAGCACTTGGGAGCCCCTCGCTGATGGGGTTGGGGGCTGTTGTGAAGCCTCTCTCTCCTCCTGTCAGGCTCTGCACAAGCAGTTCCCCTTGGGAAGAAGTGCCTGGGACTCCAGCCTAGCCATACATCTCTGTCAAAATCCCTATGAATAAATTAACCTTTCTAAAGATTAGTGCACCCTAATACCTCAGGGTTTCTTTTCTTGTTTTTTAACAGAACAAATGCTAAAAACGCCTTGACAGACCTGGCTGGGGTTTGTGTTGGGGAGCATCTACAAGGGATTATGCTGTGAGTGGTGTTAAAGGCACAGCCATGGGATTGTGGCCAGCAGAGGCCGGTCCCCTCCTCTGGAGCAGGGCTTCAGTGATGGCAAAACACACAATAAAGGGTAGGAAATCCTCATTTGGGCAAATTATAAAAACTACAAAGGAAGGTCTCATGCTTTTCCTTCTGAAACACCTCAAATTCAGCCACCTCCCAGTGCTGCACCCCTGGTGGTTCCCCAGACAAGGACGTGGTGTGATTCAAACAGCTCTGAAGCTGTTTGGAGGCTGCACCAACACCGGGAGAGCTGAAACTCTGGTGGCCAAAGGGGAACAATGGGCTCAGTGTCAGCAGCCCAACACTCCCTTGTCCTCCAGGCTTTTCCCTCTTTCCCTGCTCGACTCCAGCCCTTATTTTGGAGGGACAGACCACAGGGAGGTCAGGTATCTGTGGCTCCATTCTCCTGCCATTGAATTGCTGGAATTGATCTGATCCTTTCCAGGCGGCCGGGGCGGAGGGGGCCATTCCAAAGATGGCAGGGAGTGTTTTGATTTTTGATCCTTTTGAGATGAATTATGGGGAGGAAGCTGTCTGCTATCAGAGGAATTAGTCAAATTCCTTGTCAGATGTGCAATCCCATTAAAAATGCATTATCTGTTTTCAAAGCTTAAGTCTGGGTGTTGGTTGAGAGTCTTTAAAATATTATTGTAAACTTTCACTGAGAAAAAGTATTCCTGAGTCTTTCATGAGGGCTAATCCCACTTCAACTACCGTAAACCATCAACTTCTGGGGTGGCCTTCACGAGCAGTGCGAGGCCAGAGCACACCATTATTCTGGGAAAATCCCCCTGCAAGATGCACACATTTGTTTTACGACGTTGTTGGCAGCTCCCAGCATCGAGCTGATGTGTTCTGATAAGGATTCTGCTCCTCAAATTCTCCCTCTCACTTTCCTGCCTGGCTTTTAGAGTTCAACCCACTCCCTGAATCCAGGGCTGAGCTCTTCCCGAGTGAGATCCCCAGCTCTGCTGCCAGCAAAGAGTAAATTTGTGACTCTTAAATGTATCTGCTCTTAAGTTGAATATCTGAAATGTAGATGGAAGGATTCTCAGTGAAAGCTTTGGAGAATGTGCTCGTGGAGGGGAGCCACAGGCTCTTCTGCGAGGGATTATCCTGGAGCAGTCAGTGTCACTCATTCTATGGAACACATTCCAAGGAATTATTTTAACAAACTGATAAAGGTGCCACGTAAATTTCTCTTTTTAAACTTTTCTATTAGTTGCAGAATCACACCCTCTTCCTATTTTTTTAAAATGATTATTTTTGACACATAAATGGGATTTCCAGGAAAATCTCACGATTTTCGGATGCCTTTCAGTGACACAACCACAGCATCGCTCCAGTTGGATTTACAGTAGCCATGGCAGGGCATAAATGATGTCCTGGGGCCAGCTGAGCTCTGTCCCACAGGTTACTTCCCTAGACCTTTGCTCCTTGTCCTCATTATTAGAGAAGCATTTAAATTTGCTTCTCTGAGCACAGCTGGGGTGGCCACGCACCCACAAATTGGTCTGTGCTACAAGGACACACATTTTTGTGATCAAAAAGTAGGGTGCTCACCTTTTCAGAGGAAGGAAACAGCTTTGGCTGGCAAGGCCTCCTTTCTAGACCTGTGCCAGCACCGAGGGCCGTGTTTCATGTTACTTTGTTTTTCTGTTCCATGCGAGGAGTTGGCAGAAAACAGGCAAATTCCTCAGCTCTGGCTGGGTGCTCTGGCTCTTACAGTGACCATGTTTCCTGCCTGGATCTCTGGCAAGTGACTCAGTTTCTATAACAACTCCAGCCCTCTCTGTCACTGCACGGTAACCGAGCCCAGCTCGGGGCTTTGTCTCCAAAAATGCCTGAAAAGTTTTGGGTTCAAATGGCTTTTGACACCGTTGCCAGTCCACCTGTTAAAATATTTTGCAGACAACAAAGTATGACAGGAGTACAAGCCCATCAGGAGTGTTTGGGATAAGGTGTTGTCTTTGAAGGCTTCTAAGGTGCTTTGGTTTTATTTTGATGGTGGCTGAACTCCCCAGAGATCATAACTGGGACAATTAACAAGTGCTGGAGAAGGTGAAAAATCAGCATCACTCTTAAAGCCAATTCATATGAAAAATCAGCCCAAAATTAGAGTTTAAAGAGAGTTTCCCTCTCTCCTCTGCTGTATAAATGAAAGAGCACCAGGAGATATTCCCCTCCACCCTTCCAGGCTGTGACTCTTCAGAGCCTAAGCTGGTCTACCTTGCAAAATTTCCATCACTCTTTACAGGCTTGGTCCCACAGAGCTCTCATTGTCCCAAGTGTCAGAGGCAGAACCCTTCCTGACATTGCCCAGACAACCTTGGAACCCGGGAAAAGCCAGAAAAGAAAGAAATTTCCTTGGATTCCCTGTGCTAAGCAGAGAACATGTGGTGCTCAGGTCTTCCCCAGCCCCACGAGGCAGCTGCAAACACAAGTTATTGCAGTGGCACTTTTACCGTTTCCTTGGCTAGAATGGGTTTATCTCAACATTTTATGTTATTTCAACAAAGTGGAGTGTTTACCATCAATAGCAGGGCCTGCAGAAAGCCTGCTGGAACACTCTTCCTACCGTCAGGCAGCAGTACCTCAAGCCTGAACCAATTTAGGGGAGGCCCTTGGCCATATGATTTTAATATTAACAAGTGGAGCAAATTTGTGAGTGGGTTGTTGGCCGGTTTCATAGCGAGGGGCACCTGCAACCCATCAACACGGCTCAGGCAACAAGGTGTCAATGCACAGGCAGAATCAAAACACGAATTTGGGGCGTGCAGGGATCACTCAGCCGGCGGGGAGGTGTTAACATGCGGGAGGAAAGGGAACCTCGCGGGGAAACGCTGGGATTTGTTGCTTTGGTAGCGGTGGCCCAGCTCTCAGAGGGGAGAGAGAGGCAGGGCGAGGGCTGGGATGTGGCACAGGGCACAGCCCGGGCTGCTGCTGCCAGCTGGGAGGCTCAGGTGTGCGGGGTGGGAGCGGGGCTTGAAGCTGGAGGTGGCAGAAAGTGGCCTGGAGCTTGTTTTGGGAGGTGGGAGAGAGCTCCTGTGGCATGGGGGTTGTGCAGGGCTGGGAAGGTGCAAGAGGGGCAGGTGGATCTTCCAGCACAGAGCAGAGCCTCTAGAAGTCACCCTAAAACTTGTGATCCTGGAAGGGTCCTGGAAGGACCTTGGAAGGATCCTTGAAGGGCCTTGGAAGGATCCTTCCCAGCTGTGTCCTGAGCTGTTGCTTACATTTTTTGCAGGGATGTAATTTCTTGCCCTGTTTCACCGATTTCTCCCTTCTTGCAACATCCCAGAGGGCTGAGAGGGTGATCTCAGCACGTTGCTATGCTCCTTGCATCGTGTGCCAGCTTCCAGGGTGCATTTCCATTTGTCTGAACAAGCACAGGCCCACAGGGACACGAGCCAGGGGGGCACAAATATGGCACAAAACCACGGGATTGTGTTGGAGGGAACACAGGTCCCGATCCCACCTTCCCCTCTGACAAACAGCTGGAGCTGCTGTGCCGTGCTGGGGGGACTTTCTCTCTGTTTGCCTTTTCCTCTGCTGCTTTATTTCTTTATCCAGGCTGGGAACGTTGGGGCTGCTCAACCTGGAGAAGAGGAGGTTGTGTGGAAACCTCTTTGAACCTTCCAGGATCTGGAGGGGCTTCAGGGAGGACGGAGAGGGACTCTGCATCAGGAATTGGTGCGAGAGGACATCTGGCACAGGGTGCCCAGAGCAGCTGTGGCTGCCCCTGGATCCCTGGCAGTGTCCAAGGCCAGGCTGGACAGGGCTTGGATCAGCCTGGGGTAGGGGAAGGTGTCCCTGCCCGTGGCAGGGGGTGGATGAGCTTTAAGGTTCCATCCAGCCCAACCTGTTCTGGGACCCTCTTGCTTAGCCAGCCTTAACTTAGCAGAATATTCACCCTGCCCTTCAGGTGGTTCACACACCCCCTCGGCACGTGGGGACTTTCCTGTGTCCGTGGTCACTTTCCTGCACATCTGGAATAACTCCAACCTTCTTTCTCCATCCAGTTGAAACCCCCTGAGCCCACACTCTGCTTTGCCAGTCACTGGTTCCTGTCACTTGCCATGGCCTCTTCCCTGGAGGTAAGAAAATAACCTGACTCCCTCCTTCCCAGTGGTAATCTGTTGTTCTGGCATCCTGTGAATGACTGGTTTCAGGCGAGTCTGTCAGTGTCCCTTGCCAGCAACCAGGTTTTGGATGTTTGCTTTGGGAACATTTTGTGGTTGAGTGGCTGTGTTCCATTCCACATGTAAACACGGGCAAAAACTCACATTTAGCAGTTCTAAACACTTGGACACTGGTCAAAGGGGCCACTCCGCCTCTCTTTATTTAATACACCGAGATTTTGCGTAAAGTACAGAACAATTTAGTGGCAGGAATGCCCAGGACCTGCCAAATGTATGATTTTGTTTGATTTTATTTTTAAAAATGCCTAGCACACAAAGCTGAGCCTTTATTTGGAAGGAGATATCGAGAAAGCAAAGCTTAATTGCCTCTCAGACTGTACAATTGGAGTCATGTCTAAAAGCAAAGCTGCCTTTCCCCTCAGCGTGTTCTCGTACTGGAGGCCACTTTCCACTCCCATTTGCACGAGTTGAAACCACAGTGAGTCCCCACACGGCTGTGCCAGGATGCCTTGAGATTGGACCTGGCTCTTTGGCTGTTCCAAGCTTTGTTTTTTTGCTTTCTCAGTCATCTGATTGCTCCCAGTGATGCCAAGCTGGTTCCTTGCCGTGGAGTCTGGCTGAGGCACCAGGGCCTCGTGGCTGCTCAGCACTTTTCCAATTCCAAGAGCTTTTCCTGCTTCTTCATGTGGCAGAAGGTGAATGTGTTGGGCCACTTCATTTTCTACCCTGGATCATTTGTTCAGGACCAAGCCCTTAAGCACTGAACTCACACTCCTTTTCCACACTCATGAGAAATCCAGGTGGTGCTGCTGATGTCCTTACACATATTTATGGTGAGCTGACAGCCAGTGTGCAATGAAAACACCAATTCCAGACCTCTTTTAGCCCTAAATCTGTCCTTCAGGCCTCCAAAAGTAGGGCCTTTTCTAGGGAGGGACCTGGGAAAATCCCAGCTCAGCCCTTCAGGCATTTTCAGTTTAAGGGCACCTTATGGCTCATTGAACTCCCGTGGGTTTTTGTGCCCAGCCTGGAGGGGACTGAAGATCTCTGGTAGCACTTGTTGGTGCTCCACAGCTTGTCTGATCACATGATGCTGGCAAACTGCCTCATTTCCAGCTGCTAAATTGCATTCAAAGGCCATTTAAAATACTTTCCTAATAAAACTCGCCTATAAAAATAGTTACTATAGCTGCTGCAAGGATGTTCTAGGAGCTGGTCCAAAAGACAGTCCCTACTGAGATGAGATCCACCCTCCTAAAAAAAGCTGAGAAATTGCAGCCTTAGCAGGATTCCAGCAGGAATGAGCACAAGCAGCAGCAGCAAAGTGGCAATGGAAGCGTTAATCAAACCTTGGGCTTTCTTAGTTAATGCACAGTCACTGCTGCAGCTGATGGATCAGATAGGGAGCAGGGCTTGTTGGGTAGGGTTTCTGAGCTGTTTAAATACGTTACAGCCTGGCTTTTAAACCAGAAGAGCTTGGATTAATTGAGTAAGTGGCACTTAAGAGATTGCAGTTTAGGAGGACGTGGAGTGTGGCTAAACACAGCCTGGGTGTTCGCTGCCTTTCCCCTCCCCAGCCTGTGGCTGCTCTTTCCCCGGAGCTCTGGGCTGGGGACAGGGCAGATCTGCTGCAGCTTTTCCTGCCAGGGAGCTGAGATGTGCATCTGTTTGCATCCTTTGATCACAGGAGATAGCAGGATAAGCCAATGCTGATGCAAACTCCTTTTTTTTTTTTTCTTTTTTTTTTTTTTCGGCTCAGTCCAGCTGCTTGGGCTCCCAGGAGGGGCAGGGGAGGGTTGGTCCAGCATGCCCGTGGCAGATGGTACCTGCTGAGTCCTATTTCTGACCAGGTACAACGATCCCCTGTTTGCCATTGCATTCCAAGTGTGCTGGAAATGCAACTTTTCAAGGGATTATTTCCTCTGAATGCAGCAGAAACTCTCAGGGGCTGACGCTTCCTGCTGGGCTCAACCACCTCATTTCCCTTCCTGTGGAAAGGAAGATGTTCCTTTCCACCTCAGCCCCATCCAAACAGCCCATGCTTTCATTTATCCTTCTGTAATCAGGGAGGAAAATCCTTCCAGGACTTTCTAACTCGTGGAAAGCTCTTCTCCTTCTCAGCACTTTGTCCCAGGACAGAGACTTGTTTTTTCTTCATATTTGGACATGCCTGGTGCATATTCCAGCTGCCACAAATAGCCTGATTTCTCTTCCTTCAGCAGGGCTTTTTCCTTCTGTGCCATTCCAGAATCCAGATCTGGATTCTCCCTACAGAAGGGACACCAGTAACAGAAGGGGCTGGCAGGGAGCTGGTGCCACTCCATAATTTGTTCAAAACTGGGCACCTCTGTGAGTTTTCAGTGGGGATTTAAGGGCAAAGATTACAGGAGCTCCTCCTTTCCAGACTTAAGCCCATACCAAGGATAAAAGTGCACATCTCCAAGCACTCCTGTAATTCTTGAAAGCTTCTTACTGTTCTCCTCTCCCAAAAACCAGTGGAATAGTTTGATTATGCCCTGGAGAGCCAGAGTGATTTTTCCATGAGTCCCTTTGGAAATGGGTGGGGTTTTTTTTCTGTATCACCCTCTCCCTGCTCTCTCCTCAGTCTTTGCTTGCAGTTTCCAGAGAGAAATTGTTGCAACGTTTTGTTGTGTGATGAAATCAAACCTGGGGCATTCGGGATTGATGCAAACAAAGCAGCAGCCATGGGGCAGCACGAGGTGCAGGCTTGCTGCCTTTGGAATGGGCTCTGCTGTTCCGGCTGCCAGCACAAATGGTCTCATTTGGGAATGCTAAAGTGTTGATTTCTAGTGCTAGAAAATTGCTTTCCATGAATTTCTTCTTTTCTTTAAACTTACCTGGCTTTGGAATGTGTTAAAATGTAAATTTCTATGCTGCTAATTGAGCTGTTTGAACAAGACCTAAGATTGCAGAGATGGTGTCCAGGAATGGGTTTGTTCATTTTAGTTTTTATGGAAAGTTGTAGCACAGGAAGTGATGGGGTGTCTTTTAGTGAATTTGAAGGGAAATATAAGAACTTTTCCTTTCTAACTTTCTAATTCAGGAGTGGGCACTTAGAATGAGTTTTTTTCCATCCTGTCTAATTTCTGAGTGTCTTAATTTTTGATCTGCCATGAGAGGCATAACACAGAGGGATAACATTTATTTCATCCTTCTGCCTTTCTAGAATATAAAACTAGAATATAAATCTACAGGCTTTTGGGATCGTTAGCTAAATCAAATCTGTGTAAAGCTGGTTTGACCCACTTTATCCTAATTAAAACCAAGGTTATTTACTGACACTGAATTGTTCTGAAGTACCATAAGTGTTGGCAACACCTACCAGCTTTAAAGTGATATTTGTGCTTTTCCTGAGGTCTGCCACTGCAACTGACTTCAGGACATTCTCAAGATAAGATTTTCATGAGTTTCAAGCACTGAGATGCCCATATGGACTCGAGTGATGCCCAGCCTGGATGGAAATCAAGAAATATTTAGGAGCTCGCTGCAAGCCTGTAGTTTTCAGTGCGAGTTCTTGCCCTGACATCACGATAACCTTCTCTGCCAGTAGGTGGGGTTCCAATCCTGTCGAAAAAACCTGGGAAAACCTGACTGCTCGCTCCTCTCGCACTTCCATCCACAAGCTGGCCACATCTGGAAATGTTTGATTTGATATAGTGTCGTTTTACATTGCAGAAATGAGCGTAAGCGGTTTTTTAACCCACCAAGTGAGAAATGTGATCTGGGTTTTACTACCGACCCTTTAAATAAAAAACAGATCGCTTATTAAACCATTATCTATCAAGGATATATGGAGAGGGTTGGAAATATCCCGGGATCAGGATCGGAATTGGAAGGGACACATTTCTGTCTACTGTCCGGCCCCGATGGGCAGGAGGGCAGAGCTGAAATACCTCCCAGGAGGGGGAACAAATGCAAGGAGGCAGGAAAAAGGAACAAATTCATCTCCTCGCCCTGGATCTGCCTCGGCTTTGGCCATTCCCACTCAGGCACTGCTGATAGGAAAGCGCTGAAATGCGTTATCAGGTGTTGTTTGTTATCAGGGCTGGGGGGAAATCTTCTCTCCTGAGTAGGAATAGATCAGGGAAAGTCAGCTCATCCCAAATCCCTCCTCAGTGCAGGCAAATGACAGTGAGAGGAGCAAACTGCTGCCTTTAAAACGGGGCTCAGAGGTGCTGCACCCTTTGTGCCAGCTCTGAACGTGGCACTTTGTCCCCCCCCTGTGAGTCGCAGCTAATTTCTTTGTGTCCCAGAGGATTCACCCTGGATATTGCAATTAATTTTAATTTCCCCTCTCTTTGGGTGATGTTTCCTCACTGATAAGGGCACATCCCCCTGGCTTTGATGGAGCCAGGTGAGCAGAGCCAGCAGGGCCTGGCTCCCTGTCCTTGATGACAATTGGCATCTGAAATGAAATGAAGATTAGATCCGAGATGGATTTTAGTTTTTATTTTTTTTTTGGCCATCATGTTGCATTTAAAAGCTCGTGTTACTTGGGTTGTGTTACATTGCATCACACTCGGCCGAGGGGATGTGTCATAAAGCTGCCTGGTGTAATTGTACCCTGCATAAATGCACCAGAATGCCCCTGAAAAGGGATATTTCATGCTTGCCAGCTAACACCTCGGTGAAGATTAAATCCACCAAAAGTAGCTATGTCCAATTGTTCGTTTGGATCAGCAAATAATTCATTACCCACATTATCTTTTTTACTTTTTTTTTCTTTTTTTTTTTTGAAAATGTCACTCTGTGTTGTAAATCACTACAGGGCCTGCTTAAAATGCCAGCACAGGGATTTGTTTTAAAGGGAAAATTAAATTTTAGGGCCAATTCACACAGTAGTTCCCCCCCTGAAGCAGGGCTGCCCATCTCCAAAGGCAAAGTGCCTGCTCAGAGGGTTCTTCTCTCTCTAAGTTGTGATTCTCCCTGGGCTCAGTTTATTCATGTGGAGATTCCCACTCAGGCACAGGCCTGGAAACCCTCTTGGGAGCCGTGTCTCTGCTCTTTTTTAATGAATTATCTCGGTGCAAAGGATCTTCCTCCTCTCTCTGTGCCTCAGTTTGCCCCTGCAGGAGCTCAGGCCATGCCTGTGGCAGCAGGACCTGGCGTTCTGGATTAATTCCCTCGAGCTGGGATGAAGGGACAATGTCGGGGTGTGGATGATGAGGTGAGACTCAGAATCTCCTGAGTGGGAAGGGACCCACAGGATCATCAATCCAACCCCTGGCCCTGCACAGACACCCCAAAAATCCCAGCCTGTGCATCGCTGAGAGCGGTGCCCAAATGTCCCGGAGCTGCTCGGGGCTGTGCCCATTCCCTGGGGAGCCTGGGCAGTGCCCAGCACCCTCTGGGGGAAGAACCTTTCCCTGAAATCCACCCCAAACCTCCCCTGGCACAGCTCCAGATGATCTGAGAGCTCCCAGAGCAGCTGGAGCTCAGGAATTCCCTTCCTGGGAGCAAAGCAGCTCCAAGGAATCGCTCAGGTGGGAGCTGCGGGCGGCTGCTCCTGAGCACCACCAGGGAAAAACCTTCCAGCCCTGTGCCTCAAAAAGGCATGAAAGGGGAAGGGAAAGGCCAGGGTTTTGTGTGGCAGCTCAAATTCCTGACAGGGAATGGGAAAGAGGGGGCCAGCTGGGGCCAGGCTGTGGCATTCTCCCTGGGCAGAGCTCGCTGAGGGATGAGAAGAAGCAGCGTGTGGAGGAGAACTGATGTTCTGGCTGGTCCCCCGTGTGACTGAAGGGAGGGCAGGGACTGTTTTGGGGCACAACAGAGATTTTCAGTGTGCCCAGCCAGTCACTGGCACGGGAAAAACCCGAGGCATTTCCCAGGTGTTGTATTCCAGCACAGGAAGCTTCCAGGCTCAGGCTTTGTTGTGATTTTTGACTAAGAATTACCTCAAGAAATGAGTTTCTGAAACACTGATGGCACTGGGGAAAAATAGAACAGCACCTCTGGAAGCACAGATTGACCCTTTTCAGCTGTGATAATTGAAATATTTGGGATTAGTGTAAAATTAGGGACACTCCAACAGCTGCAAGGGTTGGGAGTTTCCCTCTTATCGGAATGATGAGATTGAGGATCATCCCATTCCACCCCTGCCATGGGCAGGGACACTTCCCACTGTCCCAGGCTGCCCCAAGCCTCGTCCAGCCTGGCCTTGGACACTTCCAGGGATCAGGAATCCCCAACTGCTCTGGGCACCCCATGCCAGGGCCTGCCGAGTGTGTCCCACACATTAATTAGCCACCTCATTAACCTCAGGACGTGCTCTTCAAAAGCCTCCAGGTTAATCCAGGAAAGGAGATCCAGGCAGCTGGCACCGTTTAATTGCTGCGTTTTGCCAGGAGAAAGTTTCATAGAATATCCTGAATATCCTGAGTTGGAAAGGACTCCCCAGGACCATCGAGTCCAACATCCCCGTGCTGGCCTTGTTTTTAAGGCATTGCTCAGATTATGGTTTGTTGTTGTTGGGAATGTCAGGAAGTGCCATTTGTTGGGAGAAAAGTAGGATTTATTTTCTGCATTAGTTAATGGCACTTCCTCTCCTCAGCCAGCACTCAGACTTGAGGGGACGAATGTCAAGCAGAGCAGCAAAACTCTTGGTAACACTTTAACAGGATTTATGAAGTTTGTTTGCTTGAATAAACATCAGACTCCTCAAGCACTTTCTCTTCTGAGGATTAACGAGGAACCTGGTTGCCTGACGCTGTGGTTTCAGGATTTTATGGGTGTCTTTGTCCTCAAATTCATTCACAGATCCCAGATTTTATCTTTTTTTCGGTGGCAGGAGGGATGCTGACCCTGCAGTGGGCACCTGTGTTGGTGAGTTCCTCAGCCCATGGGTTCCACAATGTTTCTCCAGCTGGTTTTAAAGCCATTGCAGTCAAGTAGGTTCAAAAAGCTCATAAATCTCTGTCCCCAACAGGCACCAGCACAAATTTGCAGGATATTTACTCAACACAAACCCCTGTTTTATGCTAATTTTAGGAGCCTTTTTTTGCATCACCGAGAGTGGAAAACATCCCACACCTCTACTGTGAGTATCAGCTGGGAAGCAATAATATTGTGATTCATGTGGAGGCATGAAAGTTTACAGCTATTATTTAATGCCTGTTACACCTCAGTCCCTGTCTGTGTGTGGAACTGTTCCTGTGCTTTATATTCAGTTTCTGCCATCTTTTCTTTATGGCCTTGCCCAGGTAATGAGCTGCTCCACATTTTGGGGATAATTAGGAGAAATTCCAGGTTACTGATACAGTCACACACTTTGATTTTCAGAGCTGTGTGGGGCAGATTCTGATCCATTCCTTCCCGAGGAGAGCAGCACCATCAGCTGAGCCACTTCTGATTTCTGGAGCTGATTTATCCCCGATAAGGAGCCTGGCCCTGCTGGTTTCCCTGGGACAGCTCTGTTTGCTTTGGGGGATGCATTGTCCTGCTGGCTGGAGCCTGGTGGGGCTGGCTGGGAGCTCCTGAACCAAATGTAGGTTTGAATATGCTCAAGTAGCTATGAAAAAACCTCTTTGGGTTGGGTTTGGAGCTTGGGATCCATAGGTTACATTCCATCCTCTGCTCAACCTCTTCTCTAGGCTTATATTTTCTATTTATAGGCCACATATCTTTGTTTTTTGCACAAAAACCCAAAGGTACTGCTCAAGAATTACAATTTTTGGAAACGCTCTGAATGCCTCCTATTGAAACTTTTTCGCTCTGAACCATCTTTTCATGGCTGTATTGAAAATATTAAAAGGCTGTTTGTGAAAGAAAAAAACCAAGTTTCCATGTCCATATGGAAAATGACTGAAGGGTATGGACGAAATTAGGCCTTGCCTGTTGGAACATTAACAGATTTGTCACACTGCAAGTCCCAGCTAATCCATGCAGAGTTGGGAAAAACGCAGTTCAGGGTGGATTTGGGAGCTCCTGGCTGTGGGAAGGGCTGTCCAGACTGCAAAACAGGGATGTTCCTAAAGCCTCCTAAACACCAAAATCCTGATTTGCACCTGGAAATCGCCTGGCAGGGAAATTCACTGCATCTTATATAACAAAATTATTGTGGAGCAAGACCACTCAGACATGTAAATCCATTTCTCCTCATCACAGATACACGGAGAACCAGGATGTAGCCCAGGAAAAGGTGTGGGAAGAGCTGTGGATGGATCTGGATGAGCCTAGGAAAGGAGGAACAGTCAAAACAAGGCAGGTGCACGTGGGTGTGTGCTGCTCCCTGTGCCCTGCCATCCCTGAGGGACCCTGTCCCAGCGAGTTTGGGTGACAGAATTAAGCTGAAATAATCAAATAATCAAATTCTGCAGTGTCTTTGTCACAGCTGAAGACCCCCGAAGTTTGAGGTGCTGTGGGTAGAAGTGCAAGAGGCCCAATCCTTGTTCAGCAGAGCCCAGGGAAGGGCAGAATGGCCCTGTTATCTTATCCCAACAGGCGTCTTTTTGAATTAAAATGGGACAAAATGCCAAAAGCTCCTGCAATTTCCCTCTCCATGTTCATTCAGAGGAAACCCAGGAAATCAGCGTGTTTTGCTGCATTTCCAGGATGAAGGATGAGCTGTGCTCCACGCTGAAGCTCTGCTTTGATCTCAGGGTGTTCCTGTTTAATTTCTGCTGGTTTTAGCTTTTATCCCCAAATCTTTCTGCCTGGGAAATGGGGTTTATGCACACACCTGAAGCACTGGCCAAAAGAGACAAAGGAAATGCAGAGGCTACAGGAGGCTGGCACTTGCCTTTTGCAGTGTGGGGTTTGTTTTTTGGGGTGTTTTTTTTTTTTTGTTGTTGCTGCATTCCAGTTCTGATCCTATCTGTTAACATCCCAACTTGGCTTCACTCCCTCGGAGTTTGATGTCCCAACTTTTCCTTGTTAGCACCAGGAAATCATAAGCTTATAGTGAGTGATAGCCAGTGGGTCTGGGATTGATTACAAACAAAAATCCCAGATAAGATCATAAATTTAACCCATCCCTGCGATGTGATCGTATCAGGATTCAGGAACGTCTCAAAGTTGTTTCCGATTTTCAGCCCCTTCATCTGGTTTCCATCCAGCCCAGCTGGGAGCAAAGTCCTCTTGTGGTGGACTCTAATCCATGCCAGCCTGGGCTTGGGAGAAGCCCTCGTTTCTGCTGTTATTGTATTATAGAAATGGATAGAAATGCTTTAGACAGGATGGACGTTTCAAGGAGGATCAGCTCAGGCACCGCTGAGATAAAACTGACTCGTGAATAAGAGCACAGGGCTGGCCTCCCTCCCTCCCATACCCTTCCTGGACTTTGGCTGCATCTAAACAACCTCAAAATGGTATTTTCACACCCTGAGAGTCAGGAGAGGAGCACTGAGAGATGAAACCTGCACTTGAGGATTCGCTGAGAAGAGCAGCCACAACGGGTCCCCACCAACACAAACACCGCGACGCCGAACCCCCACTCCTCCATCCCAGCAAGAGATATTTGTACTCCTTCTACAACTGCTGCTTGTCTGCTTTTATATGCACCCTCCATCCCAGCTGCCAGCTTCCCCCTGCTGGAAATGACTGCTGGGATGCAGCCCCTGTGCCTGGGAGCAGATTGAACTCTCCACCCGATGCGCTCCCATCCATCCATCGGCCGGCCCCCTGGAACCAGGTGATTTAATGTTACTGTTGCTTTAACGGCCTCATCGCTGCTCTGGCTGCACAGTGGTTGTCTCCTGTGTGACTGTGCCTGGGAAAATCTATTACTGGAGTGCCATTAATCTGAGGCTGCCGCCTCTGGCACTTTCTGACTCTTCTATTTAATGGGCCTCTGCTTCCGGAGCTCTGGAGACATACTGTTTTCCTCTCTTGATCAGCTTTGTTTAATTATCAAAATATTTGATGCAGAAAATTGACATTAGTTGTGAAGGTTCCTGCCTTCCTCCTCCTCCTCCTCCTCCTCCTCCTCCTCGCAGCCCTCCCTCCGAGCTCTGCAGTGACATTGAGATCTTCTGTGCGTTCCACCTTCACCTTAAAGCAGAAAATCCCTGGGATTGCTGCACTGGGGAGCCACAGGTACCTGCTGCGAGCCCTGGGCACGCAGAGCTGCACTTTTGTCTCCTTCCTGCACAGTGCAGCCAGCTGGAATTGCTGGAAACCCGGGAGGAGGGAGCCCTGTTTGCTCCTGTGCCTGGCTGCAGGCTGAGCTAACCCAAAAGTGAAGGCTCAGTGAGCCTCAAAATCATGGAAGTCCCTTAGAGCTGAGATTTCCACTCTGCCTTCCTGCTCCTGGTGCCAAAGCTGGAAGCTTTAGGGGTTGCAGGTGTTTCCAGTGCATTTTGCCTGGCCAGTGATCACAATCCCATTCCAGAGCTTTGGGATGGGCCTGAATGAACCAATATTTATGGCTAAAACTAAGATTATGGGGTAATACTGGTACCCTTCACATTAGCCAAAAAAAAAACCCCATCAGTGGTGAGAAGGCAAATTCAAATAAGGTAAATAATGGTCCTCACTGGATGCCCTGAGCTGCTGGAGCAACTCTCACATGGAAGTGGTTTGGGGACTGGGTGCCATTATGGAAAATGTCCTTTTTCCAAGCACAAATCACCAGCTCCAGGGCAGGGTAGGAGGGGAAGTGTCTGGTCCCTGTTGTTCCAGCCAGGCCAGAGGAGCTGCTGTTTCTTTCTGGGTTTTGAGTCTCTGCTCCTGTCAGCATTTCCTGGGCCCAGAAGCAAAGGAGTTTAAAGAGGGTCCCAAAGCAGTGCCACAATCTGTGTCTCTTCTTTCTGCTGCCTCTCCACAAAGTGCAACAAATAATGTGAATTCCTGAGATTTGGGGCTGCTGGGAGGCAGAGCAGGGGAGCTTTTTATGCAAGGATGAAACACAAACACCGTTGTTGTGTTATCTCCTCAGACCTGCTCCTGTTGGCTCCACTGGACTTGGCTCCTTGCTGCCAGCTTCCAACCACCACCATTTCTCCTCTCCACGTGCTCTGCTGCCTTCACAGGAGGCAGAGTAAAGTACAGATGAGGCCCATAAATGTTACCCAATTCACTGTTACAGTGATTTTCAACAAGTAAATCACATCCCAGCAATAATTATCCACCTTTCCCAGCAAAACCTTACCTGCTGCTGGCACCCTCAGACTGGGGTTTTGATCTTTGTGGAGTTTCTTTGGGTCTATGTGTATAAATATTTCCATTTCCTCTTATTAATTCATATTAAAGGCATCACATTTACTAATTAATTCCTATTAGAAGGCTGTCAGAGAAGCTGAGGTGTTTGAACAAAGCATTTTGCAGTGAAAAATAAATAATCTCTCTCTGGAGCCAGAGCATTTGGCAGAAGGACACGGATTTTGATGAGGAAGCTTCTGGGCATCCAAGTGTTTTCTGCAGCCAAAGACAAAGGGACACTGAAGGAAGAGGTGACCGGACACGAGGGAGCTTTGCCACAGCTCAGATGGTTTTGTTTTCACCCTATGCAAATAGGAAACAAGTCCAAGGTCTCCAAACCTCGCAGTGCTGGGTCAGAGCTTTGCTGTCAGCAGCTCCTGTGCTCAGCTGAGCCCTGCCAAAGGAAGGGAAATTGGGCTGCATTGTCACCTCCCTCCCAGCTGGAGCAGGCAATGTGCCTGATATTGCCTAAGAGACAACCAAAATGGTGCTTTTTGTGCTCAGGTTTTTAGTGAGTTTTCAGCAGAAGTCCCACTCTGCCTCAGATAAAGGGGTAACTTCATCATTCACAAAATCCTGACCTTTTAGTGACTGGTCCTTGGCTGTGTAATAAAAAAAAAAACAGGAGGAAAGAAGGTTTATGGGTTTTTTTTCCCCCCTCCTCCCCTTTTTTGCAAGGTTCAATCTTGTGTGGTTTAAATTCTTCAACCCCTCTCTCCCACTGCTTTTATCCTGGGAATTTTTTTGGGGACATCAGTGAAGTTACCTGCGTGTAATTCCAGAATAATCCACGGCAGGCAGCTCTGGACCACTGGGATAAATGGGGAGTGCACTGCAAGGGAGAATCAAATTCAGCCCCTCCTTGTGAATAATTGGGGCTAAAAGAGCACCCTCAGTGCTGTTTGGGGCTCGGAAATGCAGAGCTGCTCAGGCAGCAGCATCACAAATTTGGGCACCGGGAGAAGGAACACCCCGAGCTTCATTTACGCCGCAAGTGAAAATAATCATAAAGATACAAACCACCGAGGTGCAAAATGGGCTTTCCAATTCATAAGCACAAGGCACCACGAGTTAAAAACCTCTTGGTTTCTTCGCTGAGTGCCCCAGGCAATAGTTTTCATCTATATTTCTCCATGGTCAGAAGTCAGAGCAGACCACTGCTATCTAAGACCTTGACTTTTTTTCCCTGACAGTTACAATTATTACAGCCCGGGGGACTCATTTTCTCAGTCTGGCCACCCGCTGACCTAGCCTGCAACCAGAATNCACCGCGCCCCTCGCAGAAGGATATTAGCCCCTATTGCTGAAGGCACAATCACATTATCAGCGCCATTCTCTCTCCCTTTCTCCCTCTCCTCCCCCCGAAGATAAATTTTTTATGTTGCTATTTTCTTCTCCTTTTGTATTTGGCACTCGATATTTACGTGATAAACTGCAGAGCTGCTGCTAAATGGGCCCTGATACAACTTAATAAATACATAACAACATCCAGCCTGCGTGGTGCTGCCTCGTCCCAGGCTCCTCGGGATCCTTGGAGATAACGGCTGCTAAATGAAAGTTAAGCCTTCGGTGGAAGGAGAATAGATATTTATCCTGCAATAACTGATGGCATGCAATGAGCTGGCTGATAATCCTGCCTCTCTCCCTCTTTGCTCTGTTTCTCTCTTCCTGAGTGTGTTGGAGCACCAAACTCCTCGGGATGAAGATGTAAGGAATACACAACTAATGATTTTTTTATTTGGCTGCTGCTGCTGCTGCAGCCAGGAAATATCCACAGGCAGAACCTTGGCTTTATTAGGCCAGATTTAAGAGAGGAGGCAGCGTGAGGTGCCTCACTGAACTGAGGGGATTCAGTGAGCACAGCAAGAGCAAATCCAGGGGTTGGGCCTCGCTGAGGAGAGACATGAAAGGGGAGAGAGCAAAAAGGTACAGATGAGAGGAGAGATCCCAGGTGCAGGTAGATCCTCCTGCCATTTCACTTTCACCTGAAGTGCACAAACCTTTTTCTGTCCTCACAGTTTAATATTTCTAAAGTTTTATCCAAATTTTAA
>VXAC01005621.1:254765-275846 GCA_013399225.1 Rhipidura dahli | reverse complement strand
AGGAGAAGGAGGATGAGGAGGAGGAGGAGGATGAGAAGGAGAAGGAGAAGGCAGAAGAGGAGGAGGAGGAGGAGGAGAAGGAGGAGGAGGAGGAAGTCACTGGTTTTGGATGTATCTGCCCAGCACTCTGAGCCAGTTTGGGAGGGCAGGCTCACAGCACAGTTCCCCTCCCAGTAAAGGAGCCTGGCAGCTGCTTCACCCCCTCACTGGTGGTTAAAATTTTTGCAGCACTAACGGGGAATTTGAAAGGACATCCGAGGTGGATTTACAGGGCTCCTGGGAAATCAGCTGTTTCCTGTTCCCACAGCTTCTTCACCAAACCTCACTCCCCATCACCGAGGGATGTTCCATTAATTCCTGCCGAGCTCAGAGCTGGCCTGAACCTCAATTTGCCAACCTCCATTTCTCTGTCTCTTCAGCACAGCAAACTTTGGGCAGAGTTCTGCTGGCCAAGTGGGTGATTGTGTTCCAGTGCATCTCTTAAAAAAACCCTCCAGTGAATGATGCATTTTGCCTTTTCTGAATCTGCCTGTTCTGGGGTGGATCCTGCCCAGCCTCAGCTCCCTCTGTGTTGTAATCTGCAGGTGCCAAAATATCAAAGCAGTGGAGCTGCTGCTCCCTGCATGAACTCCTGGCCATTCTGGGCACTTGATGCCTTGAGAGGCCACCTAAAAACAGACTAGACAAGAATAAGGGAATAAAGGTGGGGATTTATTGGAAAGGCCTCCAAATGTACCCCTGGGGAGCCAGAGGTGCTGCCCAGATGGGCCCCGAGATGGACCCTGAGAGGCCACGAGTTCTTCCCACTTTTCTAGGTTTGGTTCATTTGCATCTCAGGGTTCATTCTCCAATTAAAGCTGCAGTTAATGATGGAATTGCCCTTAGCTTGCCCCCCTCTCAGAGGCTTTTGGTTGATACTTTTTGGGCCCAGGAGGGGCTGAGTGTCCTTGGAGAGCAGCCTGGAGAGGCTTTGTTGTGTGTGCCCAGCACAGAGAGCAGCAATGAACAGGGAACAGGAAACTCCAGAATTACACACTGGGCACTGCAGGGTTTAAAAAATATAAAAGTTCAAACCTGAGGCATCATGGGGGTTGCACATGGATTGCCCAGCATCGAGTGCTGTCCCATTAAATCCAGGGTTTGATTTTCAGGTGGAACATGGCACATTATTTATGGCTGGGATGGTGATCTAGGGCTAATATTAAAAAAAATACTTGCAAATGAGGGCAGATATTTTGACCTGGCCATAAATGAAAGAAAAATGATTTTGTGTTATTCCATGCTCAGCTGGCAGTTTTCTGCAGCAGCGTGTGTCCCCAAAAATCACATTACACCCTCGCAGCTCGGCAGTGTCTTCTGGATTTGGGCTCAGGGAAATCCTGTGAGCAGGAGGGAGGAGCTGCCTTTAGGGATGGCATTCCTGAGGGGTGTGGGCAGCACTGGGAGTGCCTGGGCATCACTGAGAACCTGCAGCTCCAGAGAGCTTTGTGGAGGGTGTGGAGCCCAGAGATGTTCCGGGTCTGTCAGAGTTTGTTGGGTTTGTCAGAGGAGTTCTGAGGAGCCTCTGAAGTTTCTGTGGGTGTCCAAAGCACCCGTGGCTCTGCTCTGCCTCTGGAATTGGTGCCACCCACCTCTAAAAGTGCTCCTGGGGGTCAGATTCATTGGTCAGGCAGCTTAACCTGTGGTTCTGTAGGACCAGGTGCCTCTCCAGCCAGTGGGAGTGACTGAATGGCCCCGGCTTCATGGAAATTCCAGTGGGAATCTGCTCCCAGAGCATTCTCCTGCCTCCCACAGCCAACAGGCTGTGAGGATGCAGCTGCTAATGAGGGCTGGCAGTGCAGGGGGTTATCTTTGCCTGCCTGGGAGCTCCTGCTCTGCAGAGAGAGGCTGATGCTCCTCTGGGCTCCTGCTCAGGGGCTTTTTCCCTTTCCAGTCCATTACAGGTGCCAGAGGCGATGAGGAGCCTGTCTGTCACCGCTGTCCCCAGGGGGAGGATCCTCATCCCTCCCTGGCTCACACACAGCCTCTGCTCTCTCCTTCCACATCCTGCTGGGCACCAGGAGAGCTCCCCCAGGAGCTGCATCACAGCTGGATCACAGCTGGACCACAGCTGGATCACAGCTTCCCAGCCCGGCCAGTCCCTGCTCCACGCCCCTCCTGGCACTGCCCAGGGGCAGCTCTGGGACAAACCTCATCCCAAGGGAGCTCCAAATCAATCCCTGCCCATCATCTTCTGGGCAGCTCCAAAGGAGGTTTGTGTTGTGAACGGCTCTGCCCCACTGCCTGGGGGGAAAGAGCCACCCCAGCAAACACTGCCCTGGATCCACCTTCCACAGGAAGGAAAAAGGGAAACAACTCCCTGGGAGCCGGGACCACTGGGGAGGATTTTTGTCCAGCCACATGTGGGGCACCTACAGCTCTTTTATGTACAGAAATGCCCATTTCTGACCCATGTGGGGCATCTGCAGCTCTTTTATGTACAGAAATGCCCATTTCTGACCCAGCCGAGGTCAGGCTGTGTTTCTGGTGGGAGCTGCTGCTCCTGGCTTGCAGCAGAGGAGGGAAAGGAGATCTGCACAGGGCTTGTCTGCAGCCAGTGGGGCCCTGCCAGGCCAGTCCCAGGGGATCTGGGTGGCAAAGTGCCCTGGCTGTGGCCACAGGGATGGACAGGGGAGGGCTGGCATCCCAAGGCATCGATCTGAACATTGCCAGCAGCAATGATGTGTTTGGGTTTCACTGCTCATGGATGTGCTGTTGGCTGCTCTGAGCCCCACCTTTTCACTTCCCAGTTTGGGCTGACCCTCTGTGCCTTTGCCAGAGTCCCAGTGCTGCTTCCCAACGCCCATTTATGAGGAATAAAGGCAAGACACACAAAACCATCCAGATGTGTGTGTATCTCTAGTTGTTTAAGTATCTCCCACACTGCACTCCTGTGATCTTCCCTCTCCCTGGCTCCATAACGCCCCCTTTTTCCCCTTCCTACATCAACTCCAACTCAGTTTATTACACTTTTCTGTCTGATATTCCAAAAATTATTTTTCTAGGGTTAATCCCTAACCCCCAGCAATACCACTGGGAGAGCTGTATGGCAGCCTTGAAATAGTTCCTACTCAGAGCAAGCAGCCTTTTCAAGTCTTTATTTATAATTCACAGATTGGAGAGGCTGGGGCAGCAGTTTTAGGGTGTAATGCATGACTCTGCTGCAGTTGTGTCTGACAGACCTGTGCTAATTACTCTGTGTGGGTTTGATGGAGAGCCAAGAATGGGGTGTAGAAAAATGTGTATCACTAAAAGTCAGCTCCCCGAAGTCAAAAGTAAAACAAACAGGGAGAGATCATTATCTGAAGCAGAGCCTTGCTTGCTCAGTGCAGAAAAAAAAAAAAAAAAAGCCAAAAAAGCCATTCCCATGTTTTGTGCTTCTTTTTCCCCTCCTTTAGATCTAAATATCTCTGTCTGTATTTGGAAAAACCTTCATTCTGTACAGCTGGGGCAGACTGAGCATTTCTCCTGCTCTGTCCCATTTTCCTGCTCTTTGGGAGGCTGTACCTGGACTCTGTGTGGCCTTCAAAGAGTCGCTTAACCTTCCTGTGCATCAGTTTAGTCATTTGTAAAGGGAATATTATAACAACAGCCACCCCTGGGGGCTCTCCCAGAGCTTAATAATTAATGGGGCTAAAGCAGTTTGTGAGCCTCAGATTAAAGGTGCTAAATAAAGGCATTAAATTCATATCTTTTACTCCAGGAAAAAAAAAAAGCAAAACATCAGCGTGGGCAGTGTTGCTTTAAAGCTGGGAGCTGCTCTGATCCTCGGGGTGGGTTTTAATTTCCCAATTCAGCAGAGCTCTGCAATCCATCTGTAATTTTGCAATGCCCATTTTCTGCCCACAGGTGAGGGGAGCCTGAGGAGCTGTTTGAGGCAGGCCCTGGCAGAGGAGGAGGATCTGGGAGTGTCCGTGTGTCCGTCCCTCTGCATCCCTCTGTGAGCTCAGCCTCGCCGCGGGAACGCGGCAATGGGGACAAAATGCAAATCAATAAATGGAGCAGGAGAGAAACCACAAGCTGTGCATTTCCAGGGAGGTTCTGTGGGATGGATGGAGGCTGCTGAGCATGACCTAATGCCGCAGGAAAAATCAGCAAGCACCGACCTCAGCATCTGAGCAGCCCGAATATTGAACCAGAGGTCCTTGAGTAATTGTCCTTTCTTCACTCCAGGGGTGAAAAGGGTACATTAGACATTCACCAGCAGCAAATGGCACCTGACATCTCTTTAAGTGAAAGTCAGCTCGGAATTTTTTTTAATGGCCGAGCATAAATCTTTTAAATTATAAATCAATAAATAGTTAATTCAATAATAGGAATCTTTTAAATATTTAATGAGTCATATGCAGAATGGCTCTATAACTGGATGTTGATGGAACTGTGTCAGAGGAATTTGAATCAAACTTTTCTAAACTCCCCGTATTAAAATAGTTATTGATTCAAACATAAACTATGAAGACTCTGGCAAAAGTCAGGGGGGGCTGGAGGGGCTTGGAATACATTTCCTCATCCAGGAAAATGTGAAGCCAACAGCTCATTTTTAACGGTGGATTCTGGGCCTTTTCAGGTTGTGTTCAAGCTCCCACCACAAAAATGAGAAAGACCCTATGCAGACAAGATCTTGCACGTGCATATTCATGGAAATGCTGTTTTAATGGCAGCTGTGCTCTGGAACCAAAGCTGGGGCAGCCTGGCTCTGGGGAAAGGGCTCTGTAAGCAGCGCTGACAGGGGCACCAGGGGCCATCTCCACTGCCTGAAGTTTGTATTTATTTAGCAGAGTTTTCAACCAAAACACACAGTGGGGGTTGTACCTACGGACAGCAGCCCTGAGTTTGTTCCTTTAGGATCTGTAATCAGTGTTCCCTTATCAAACACGTGCTGCTGGAACTCAACACTTCCCTTAATTACCCCAAATTGGAGGCGTTTTGTGCTTAATCCTCAGGCCACATTCAGTGCTCTGCTGCTCCACAGCAGAGGTGGAAGCTTCACATCTCTCAGAGCCCCAGATAACAAATGAGCTCGGTTTTCATCTCCTTGCAGGTGAAATGGGGAGAGGATGGTGCTGAGAACAGCACGGAGGGGCTGCTCCAGTGGGGAGATGCAAACAGGGAAGGAGGGCACAAAGAGTGGGAAGAAGGAGGGGAGGAGGAGATTGCCTGGCAGAGGAGCTGGGATTGCTCCAGTGCTGCTGAATGTCAGGTAAATTCACTCAGGGGGTGTTTAATGGGCATTCAGCGCTGGGGATTCCTGATATTTGAGGAACAAAAAGGGCTTTGGTCACAGAATCACAGAATTGTTAAGATTGGAAAAGACCTCTAAGATCATCAAGTCCAACCAGCAGGTCTGGACCTTAATCCAAGGCTTAGTTAGGTTTTCAGGAGCTTCCTGCCTTGAAACCACTCAGCAGAAATAACTGGGGAGGCTCCACTCCTGCCCCAAAAGCAGCAAGGAAGGCGTTTGGCGTTGCCTCCCGAAATAACGAAACGCGGTGCCAGCAGCTCCTCACCACCACACCCTGTGCCCACTTTAAACTGGTTTTGTGTCCTGAGGAGCCACAGCCTGGCTGCTCAGGGTCGGTCTGACCCTGCAGGGGAGTCAGGAGCAGCCCAACCTCAGGCATCACCTGAAGCAGGACCCGCCGTCTGCTCTGCCCGTGATGGGTTCAATATCTGCAGCAGATCAGAGTTTCATTTGTATTCCACACACCTCTGCTGCCTCCTCTCTCCCTGGGTGTATAAATATACCTCCAGAAAAGCTGCCTGCATCTCCTTGTTGGTCTTTTTTTCCCCCCCTTTCCCCGGCATGACAGATACTGTAACAATGGCAGCAGATTAATATCTCCTTAATCAGCCAAATGAACATGACACGCGAGGGTGACAGCTCAATTTGCTGCTAACAGATTGTGCCTATCACAGCCCCTCCATTCCCAGGGATGGTTATTTCTGGAAGAGATCACACGGCGAGGGGAGGACCCCACAGCTCAGAGGCTCCCATTAAATACATCAAGCACCTCATAGGTGTTACTCAGCCTCCTGGCAGGACACTGCCTGTGTGGGGAATGAAATGAGCCTTGACACAGACATTGGCCCTGTTGTTGGCTCCCTCTCTTTATTGCCAGCTATTTTTTTGTTTGCTCATGGACTTTTTTTTTTTTTCTCTTGGAATCCTGGGTTTTAGGTTTAGGGATGTTAATAATATGTGGGTAACAAAATTGTGTATTTTGGGTGTGGGTTAGTCCTTCTTCTTTCTTCATTCTTCATTCTTCATTCTTCTTTCTTTCTTCTTTCTTCTTTCTTCTTTCTTCTTCCTTCTTCCTTCTTCCTTCTTCCTTCTTTCTTCTTCCTTCTTCCTTCTTTTTCTTTCTTCTTTCTTCTTCACAAACCTGAGTGTTTTGTCGTTGGGTCAAAAATCCCACAATGTGGGTCAGAAATTAATAGTCACTGGTTTATAAGTAAAAACATATTACTTGGCAATTCTTAATTGGATAAATTAGGCTTTAACTGGCCTTGGAAGTGAGAACTCGGGGGCCATTTTCGTCATTTTCCACCTTGTTAACTCAGAGGCACATCCTGTGCAGGAATGGCATAGATAAGAATATAATAAACATCTGCTTAGAAGAAAAATCCTGTGGCTCCCGCCCTTTACTTCCAAACTCAGAGTAAAATAATTCATAAATAAGAAACAAAAGGAATAAGAGACTTTAAATTTTTTTTCCCCTGTTGGAGCAGCTCAGATTCCTGAGGAGGTGCCCAAAGAAATGCCATGGGGAGGAAGCAGCCCTGGGGGTCAGGCCCACGTTCAGTCTGAGCCCCACAGCTCAGGGGTGGTTTGCAGGTTTGGTTTTGGGGGAGGATCTGGTTGCTGATTCTGAAATTCAGCCCGCAGGGTTTGATCCAAATCTTTCTTTTCCTGCTTCCTGTGGTGTTTGAAGTGAAGGGACCCCAGGAACTGTGCATGTCCTCCCCAGGGCCGTCCCCAAGGCTCAGCCAGGTCCCTTTGTGCAGGGCAGCACCTGAGCCCAGCTGGGCACTGGCAGCAGGACGTGGAAGTCAGGCTGGGGCTGTGCTTGCTGAGCCCAGTTTGGGGGTTTTCACCCCTCACCCCTGAGCTGGGGGCAGGGACAGTGCCTGGGGTGTGACTTTGCTGATGTGCAAAGGTGTCCTGGGCGCTGCAAGGGCTGAGCCTGCTGCTCCCTGGGGGCTGTGCCAGGACAGCACCTTTGGCATTTGGTGGCTGAGCCTCCAAATCCAACCGGGAGCTGATTTTCCCTGTGCCCAGATGGAATCCCTTCCACCTCCTGCTCCTGTTGGGACACCCTCACAGTGCCCTTCCCACCCCAAGTTTGCATCCAGATTTACAAACCACATTTGCAGGTGTCTGCCAGCCCTGAGCACAGGCAGGGATCTCCCCAAACCTCCCAGCAGATCCCAGCGCTCTCCAGTTTTCTCAGGGAATGCTCTTGCATGGGTGGCTTTGGGATGAGATGTGTGCTTCCTTTGGAGAGATAAAATGGAGCAGTTTGAGTGGGAAAGGTTTGCAAGGCAAAGCTGACAATATATCATTGAAATATTAATAATAATAATAATAATAATAATAATAATAATAATAATAATAATAATAATAATAATGTTGTTGTATTGGAGGATATATCCATGTGATTGCAGTTATGGAGCCAAACCCTTCCCAAGGAGGGGATTCTGTCATTCCCAACAATTGCCACAATTTCTGTTATACAAATGTGCTCATTATTTTTATCTTTTTTTTTTTTTGTCTTCTTATTACAGGTTTTGCCATGAGAATAACTCATCAAGGTTTTATGACCAATAAATTCTCTAAATTTCAGTCCAAGGATGCATTACTTTAATTTTTTCCCTCCATATTCTGTTTTTAATTGCCAGGCGATTTCCCACTTGCCTTTTTTAATGACTCATTAGGCTTAAGGGGAAAGAACAGCATTTAGTCCAACAAAGATCTTGCGTCGAGTTTTGGGCACCTCAGAAGGGAAGTGACACATTAAGGGAGGAAAAATCTGAGAGGAGACTTCAGATTTCAAGGGGTGAGGATATTCAAAGCAAAACAACCCAAACATTTTTTAAAAAGCTGCAGGCCAGGTGTTGTTTATTAATTATTTGAACAATTATCTCTAATGAGAAATGCAGCCAAGATGTCTTTTTGGTTTCTGTAGGGTGTGGATGCGTGCATGACCTTTAATGTGTAAATGGACCTCCTGGGATCCTCTCAGAGCTCTGAAGGTTAAATTTGGATGTGTCCTTAAAAACCTCGTGGAATCAGGACTGGAGGGAGTCAGAGGTGATGCTTTTGGTTACAAATCCTTTTTGTGGCTTTGAATGGGGGCACTGAGGGCACTGATTGCTCCCTGCTCTGCAATTAAAGGGAATGATGCCCATCTGGGGTTTGATTATCCCACTGCCCATTTGGGGTTTGATTATCCCACTGCCCATTTGGGGTTTGATTATCCCACTCCCATCTGGGGTTCCCTGATCCCACTGCCTATTTTGGATTTACTGAACCCACTCCCCATTTGGGGTTTGATTATCCCACTCCCATCTGGGGTTCCCTGATCCCACTGCCTATTTTGGATTTACTGAACCCACTCCCCATTTGGGGTTTACTGATCCCACTGCCTGCCCCTTTGGGGTTTACTGATCCCACTCCCATTTTGGATTTACTGAACCCACTCCCATTTGGGGTTCCCTGATCCCACCCCCATTTTGGCTTTACTGATCCCATTGCCCATTTGGGGTTTGCTGAACCCACTGCCCATTCCAGCCCTGCCAAAAATGGTTTCCAGGGGTGCTGCTGTGGGATCTCTGTCAGCAAACTCCATCTGTGAAAATGCCTTTGTGCCAGGGAGGGGTTTCCACTCTGGGTAAAATGCACAAATCTCACGCTGGGAGATGAGCCTGGCCTCAGGTTTAGGTCCTGGAGAGATGTGAGCCTCGAGTGCAGCATCAGCCACAGTTCCAGCTGCATGGAGCAGTTTTTTGGGTGCTCCCAGAGATCTGTTCTCCTGCATGGATCAGGTCTCCAGTGGTGCTGTCCCCGCCTTGCAGCCCGTGCCCATTTCCCACCCCTGCACAACCCCCAAATATCAAAGAATTCCAGGGGTTCCTGCTGGAATTTGGGCAGGACGTTGTTCTGGGGAACTCCTTTTATTCCCTTGACGAAGTTCTTCACCTGGTCATGGATTTTCAGGTCCATCATGGGCATGGATTCCCCTTTTCTGGAGCATCCCAGTGGTGAACAGGCAGACCCCAGCAGCCTCTTCCTTGGATTTGGCTCTGGAGAAGCCAGGAGAGGGTTTAGGAAGCTGGGGAGAGCCCCTTTCCAGTTGCCTCATGGTCCTGCTCAGCTTGTTCCTGGCTCAAGCCTCAGCCCAGCCTGCGGAATTCCTCCTGTCCCTGTTTTTGTTGGATGCTTCCGAGGGAGAACGTCTGGCTCCCACATTTCCCAGTGCAGCAGCTCTGCCCCGGCTCTCCCAGTTAAAGCTTCCCCAGTGCTGCAGGAGGCTGTGCAGGCAGATGGGTTCTTTATCCCACTGTCCAAACCACGGATTCTGCTTCCATTTCACAGATTTTGAAGCTATTCCCAGGTTTCCGCTGCGCTGGGGAGTGACAGTGAATCCCAGGGTGCTGCTCATCCCAGGAGGTCCCAGATAATCCAAGGATTCTGCTCATAATCCAAGGATTCTGCTAATAATCCAAGGATTCTGCTCATAATCCAAGGATTCTGCTCATCCCAGGAGTGACAGTGAATCCCAGGGTTCTGCTCATCCCAGGGGATCCCAGATAACACAAGAAGTCTGTTCATAATCCAAGGATTCTGCTCATCCCAGAGGTGACAGAGAATCCCAGGGTTCTGCTTATCCAGGAGGTGACAGATAATCCAGGGTTCTGCTCATCCCAGGGGATCCCAGATAATCCAAGGATTCTGCTCATAATACAGGGATTCTGCTCATCCCAGAGGATCCCAGATAATCCAAGGATTCTGCTCATCCCACAATCCAAGGCACTGGGAGTGAGTGGGGCTGGAGGAGCAGATTCCAGGTGGAAAACCGTGGATAACAAAACCTGATAAACCCCCCGGACAGAGTGCAGAATACATTCCAGAATCTTTAAGAAAGTAGGAAACAGAGTTAAACCCCTTGGTATTAACAGAGGTTTTTTTGTTCAGGGACAGGGATTCGGCCGTGCTGGGCTTTTTCTGAGGACACCAAGTTTGTCTCTGCTTGGGACGTGTCCCCAGATGTGCTGGCAGAGCTCAGCTGCTGCACTCCCAGCCCTGCACTGCTTGAACATTTTTAGGAAGCCCCAAAGAGCGAGAGAAACCCCTCGGCACAGGGGCATCAAGAGGAGCTTCCCCGGCAAGTACCGCAGCAGCCGCTCTAGAGGGAGGCAGAGCACTGCTGCTCCGGGAATCCTTCCCGGCTTGGGAAGAGGCACAATCAGCAGCAGCAACAACAAAAAAAGCTCTTTGTCAGGCGTGTTTCAGGTGGCAGCACAGGCTGTGCCAGTGGCAAAGTGCTGAATTATTCACCTCCATCACCGGCTCTGCAGGATTTGGCTCTCTGCAATCGCTGCCCTCGGCAGGGCAGGACCAGGGGGTGCTTTGGGGGAGCTGGCTCGGGATTTTGGGCTAATCAGGACTGAAAGTCGCCACAAAGCGGTGCCAGTCCTCCCATCTGGGCTCCTGGGACGGGCAGCGATCATTTCCCACGGGTGAGGATGATTTAAATGCACTCACCGATGTTTCTCCTTCCTCTGCTGAGCAGGACCAGGACTTTGCTGGGGGTGTCCTCCCACGTGGATTCAGAGATTCCACCGGGTCCTTTCTTGGGCTTCACCCACAAAATCACCAATTTTGGGAGCTGCAGCCGTGTTCAATGTGAGATAAAACCCATCCTCGCTGGAGCTGACGAGTTTCTTCTCTCCTGCAGCATTTTTGGCTGTGTTATTTTTTAAACTGGCAGGACAACCCAGTTACCAAATAGATTTTACCTAAAATCCCTGTTCTGTGATGTGTCTGTGTGCCTGTTGAGGCCATGTGCTTTATTAAAAACAATTTCTTGAACATGAGACCCACCCAGGACGCTGCTCCCATGGCAGCATTCCATCCAGCGTGGCCATTCCATCCATCCTTGGGAAGGGGTGGAACTGGCCTGGCTCTCCCTCTCCTCGGGATCTGAGGATGGTTTGAGAAGAGCTGTGTGTGAAAACCCGAAATTCACTTCGCCCCGGCACACACAGCTTGGAAATCTGCAGCTTTTTAGCCAGGAAAAATCCATCCCAGGGAACTGTGGGTCACACAAAGAGTTTACAGAACAAAATGGTCCCAGTTAAACTCCTGGAACTTGTTGCTGTGTGTTTGCAGGCTCTGCTTTCCCCCTGCTACCTCCAGCCCTAACGTGCACCAACTGTTTAAACCCAATTTCGCCGCAGTTAAAATTGAATATGACTGCTAGCCTAGAAAATATGGCCTATTTCCTTTTACTAGTTAGCTTTTAAAGGTGTTTTACAATTCAAATGAGCCATGCAATTAAAGGTGACATTGCCAAAAGTGGACAGGCTAAAATTAGACATTCCTGCTGTGTGTTAGAGCTTGGCCCACGTTTGCATCGTGCTGTCTCTGGGCTGTACCTGTCTGCTCCAATCTCAGGAGGCAACAGGACACTGAAACCTTCCAGAATCCTGTTGGGTTGTTCTGTTCCTTCTGTCTTCCAGGATTACCTGATCCTTTAGGGCATTTGGTGCTCCAAGCACACTCACACACACAACAATAATTCAGCTTTTCTTTTGGGGGGTGGTTTTTGCACCGCCTTGACCACTGCAAACCCATAATGAGGAGCAAGCCCTGCCTCAAATCCCTAAATTCAGCAGCCCAGAGCGGGCAGCAGGGGCTGTGTGTGCTTCTGGCCTGCTGAACAAGGGCTGAGGGGAGCTGCCAGCCTCAGGGACAGCCCCTTACTCTTGCTCTGATCTGTAGTAACCTCGGTGTAACCCCTGAGTTAGGAGGGTGATGAGAGGAGGGTCCCTTTCCATCCCCTGGGTGGGAGCTGGAGGAGCCTGGGGGGTGTCTAATCCCCGACATCCCACCTTCTAAACACCCCAGTGCATTAATTAATGTGTAATTACACCGTCCCTGGGTAATCAGTGACGTGATTACCACTAACAATTAATGCTGTGCAGGGTTCTGTCCCCACACTTTGACTCCTGAACTCTCCAGTCAATTAAAAAACCAGAAGTGAGGAATAAACCCCAGAAAACTCCTGCTGTTCTCTGCACACGGGATGTGGCCACGAGGAAAACTCTCCCTCGTGTCAGGCCCAGCTCCCTGGATTTCATAACAGAATTCCTTGGAATCAGTGGAGTTGGTCACATCCTCCTCCAGCCTGGGGAGCTGCAGTGAATTCTCTCCTGTCCATCCATCTGAACTGTCCTGCTGTTCCCTTGGAGCAGGGATGTGAGGGAAATTCATTCCCTTCTTCCCAGGAGAGGGGGCAAGGATTTAATATATTTAATATTCAGTTCCAGAGGGATGTGTGCCCACCTGAAAGCCAGAAACAGAAAGGACATCCAAAATCTTTGGGAGAAATGGTGAAAACCCCCAGAATAAAAGAACAAAAAGTGTAATTTCAGTTCCCCAGCCCAGGACAGGATTATATCCCAGCATCCACAACAAGGTGCTGTTTGTGTAGCACCTTTAAGGGCTTTTACAATTGTGCTGTTGAACTTCTGTGCCATAAACCAGCCCAGAAATGGGCTAACAACTCGATGTTCAGCCTGTCTGCCCTTCTCCACACCTCACTGCACTGCTGAAGCCTGGCCCTGGCAACTGGCACCTGATCCAGGAGCGAGGAATCTCCAAAACTCCCTAAAAGAGGAGTTTTTATGGCAGCAGTGATAAGATCCAGCCCCTTCCAGAGAAGGAGTTGTTTGAGACGTTTGGAAAAGCTGCATCCCCTCCCTGATGCCAGAGCCAGGCCCAGCCACAGAGGGATTTTCCACACAAGTGATTCCTGCTGGGAACGAGAGGTTTGTGGAGCTTGGAGCAGTTGCAAAAATAAAAAGAACTGGAGTGCAGGTGCCTGAGGATGGAGCTGCTTTAAAGCTGGGATTGTGTCCTGAGGGATGGGGTGAAATCTCCACTTCCAGCAGCCTTGATTTGAACTTCCCTGCTGCCCTCTGGACTCTGAGATGATGAACCAAAAGCTCCCTGAGCATCTCCCCCAGCCCTGCCAGCAGGTACAGATGTGTTCCCTGCCTCAGAGCCACGTCAATCCCCCCCTGTCAGGAAACAAAGTCGATTTTAAACTTTAACGAGCGGAGTAATGGAAATGAAATACAAAGAGGAAAATGGGAAGTAAAAAAAAAAAATCGAGTCAAACGTCTTTTTATTTTGGTATTCTGCAGCAAAAAGTGTGTGCACTAAATAATAAATAAGCCATGCAATGTTTTTACAGCTCCTTTCGTATGCGTGAATATTTAAAACATGCAAAAATGTGGAATAGGCATTTACCGGGGACAAAAGCAGAGAACTGGTTTTATGTACAGGGAGCAAGATGGGAAAAGCAGAGAAATGCATGTTTAATGGCTTGCTGCTCACAGAAGGGAGAGATTTCCAAGTGTGAACATATTTGTAGACAAACCAATCTGACAAGTCTGCTGGGGGATGATGGATTACAGCAGAATTGGCCTGGGAAGCAGAATTTTGTTGTGTGGGTGCTGGTGGTGTAAACAGTGCCTGGGGCTGGCAGCAGGGCTGGGAGCTGGGCTGGGGTGGCACCTGAGAGCTCCTGGGCTTGTCCAGAAAATCCACGGCTGCCTTCCCATCCCTTTGCTGGATTTATTTGTGCGCAGGAGTTTGGGGATCCAGGGGGAGACCTCAGGAGGCTGCAGCTCCTCCTGAGGAGCAGCTCCGATCTCTGGGACAGGGACAGCACCCAGGGAATGCTGGAGCTGTGCCAGGGCAGGTTTGGGGTGGATTTGGGGAAAGGTTCTTCCCCCAGAGGGTGCTGGGCACTGCCCAGGGAATGGGCCCGGCCCCGAGGCTGCCGGAGCTCCAGGAGCTGCCAGGGATGCCCAGGGTGGGATTTTTGGGGGGTCTGTGCAGGGCCAGGGGCTGCACTGGATGATCCTTGTGGATCCTGCCAGCTCAGCATATCCTGACTCCACGATTCTGTGATTTAATTTGGATTTTTCTGCATCCCCACCTGCTGCAGGAGCTGCCTCTAGAGGTGTGTGTGTCCCAGGGGGTGACACAGAAGGACAGCCCAGGACAGAGCTGTGGGGTGTCTGTGCAGGGCCAGGAGCTGCATCAGTGATCCTGGGGGTCCCCTCCAGCTCAGGATGTTCTGTGATTCAGAGTCTGAAGGCAGCAACTGTGACACCCCTTCAGGTGGGGTTGGAAGAGAAGGAGGGAGAGCTGTTGAGAGCCCCGGTGCAGTGCCAGGCTCTGAGCCTGCTCAGGACCATAAAATCAGAGCATTCCCCCCGGAGATAACAGCAACCAGCCCAGGGGCTGTGTGGGGAGCAGAGACCTGAGCCAGCCCTGGGCCAGGTGAGTGCAAAGGGCAGCCCTGGAGGGTCTCCTGGGGCTCTCTGAGGTTGGGGTTCAACTTCAGCCTCAGCCCCTGCCTGAGACTCCCCATCCCTGGAATTGTCCCAGGCCAGGCTGGACGGGGCACGGAGCAGCCTGGGACAGTGGAAGGTGGCCTGGAACAAGATGATCTTTAAGGACCCTTCCAACCCAAACCGTTCTGGGATTCTGGGATGCCCGTGCTGACCTTCCCAGGAGGGAGGAGGGACAGGCTGGAGAAGGGAGTGGGAGTTTATCAGGGACTTTCTCCAGGGCCTCTCCAGGGCTCTTTCCTTTGTGCTGGGAAGGAGCTGCAACCAGAGAAAGAGCAGCCTGTTGCCCTGACTGGCAGGGGCTCCCAGCTCCCAGCTCCCTGCCTTATGGTTTAATGCTTCTTTAACTGGAATTTTTTTTCTTTCTTTTTTTTTTTTTTTTTTTCTTTTCCTCCTGACTTTTGATTTCTTTCTGCCAACTTTATATTTTAATGCTCCTTTTTATGGAAATATTTATGGTGCACATGTTGTGTGTAAAACACTATCATAAAGCTTTTTTGCTTCAGTCCTGTTGAAATAAATGATGTTATTATTATAATAATTTCATAGAGTTATATCTGTTCTCTAATGAAAAAGACCTGTGGCTGCTTCAGCCATCAACCCAGGCAGTTTTTACAGCTTTCTGTAGCTACAGTGACCTCATGGAGCTGCTGAAGCTTTTAAAATACTCCATTTCCCAGCAGAAGTGGGCACACAAAGCAGAAGGAGCAGATAGGAGCTGGAGGTTTGTGCTCTGCCAGACCACGAAATCAGGGTTAACACTGCATACAATGCTGCATCTGTTGGGTTTTGTTATTGGGATGCCTTTTCCTGGTCTTAAAATCAAGAGTCAAACACGGTTAGAAGAGAAAAAGGGATTTTACCTTGGGATTTATTTTAAGGATCCTGAGGTGCACCACGTCCAGGTCAAATGCACCTCCATGCACACCACAAATGCACCTCCCAAAAGATCTGATATCACATTATAGATGTTATTAATTAGCACATCTATCAAAGATTCCCCAATGAGAGGCTCGAATGAGCCCCCCTCCCCAAGGAACCTTCCCCTGGATGGCTCTATCTCAGGTTACAAAATGTGTTCTGGAGAGGCCCTTGGGCTCTGGGCACACTGATCCCTTCTCAAATGTTCAGTCTCCCAGCCTGACAAACAAGTCCCAGAATGTGCAAAAGCACTGAGAATACAGAAATTATAAAAAAGTATAATGGGTGTAAAAGAAAAGGCAAAAATCATCCTGGCATCAGTTGCAGCACCAAAAAAAGGGGTTTATTTCCTTCAGAAATGAGGTGCCACCCTGGTGAGATGGATGGATGTGTTCATCTGATGATGAGGGATGGACCTGGGGGCTTTAAAGGACTTTTTTCTCTGCTGAACATTTGTCCATCACTTAAATTACAGAGCTCTCCTGTCCACCTTCAGCTCAGCGCACTCCGAGTTGTGTTTCTGACCCAAGTAAGAGTCAGAGTGAAAAAAACCCCAGCATTAAAAATCAGAGAACATCTGCTTGTAGAAGTTCATCTCTCCCTGTGCCTGTGCGTGCAAATTACTGACAAATTTGGAGAGGGCTAAAGCAACCAACTGCAAAGTACTGTGGGGCTGCAGGAGATTTTAAAAATTAATACTCCAACACGAAAATGCTTTATACAAGAAAGGAACCTTTTAGTAACTTCTGCATCCTAAGGAGAGAGAAAAAAAAATTATAATGAATAATTCAGCCCGGCGCTGAGGAAACTGATTTGCTGAACACGTGGAATAAATCTGGGTCTGGATCACCTGAATTGAGAGTTTGGATGAGGAATGATGGGAATAAAGCACGAGGGTCTCTGTAAAATTGTTGTAAGTGGTCTTTGTCATCCTCTTTATGATGATGATGCCTCAGGATGCTGAGGATGCAGCTGTTGGGAGTCATTTAGGAACCCAGCAGAGGAAAGTTTTGAACATTTCCAGTGGGGTTACTCAGGAGATGGGGCAGGAGGGAGCATCACCCGTGGGCTGGAGGCTCTGAGGGGATGGGCTGGGCTCAGACAGGGAGGGTCCTGCAGCAGGTTTACATCAATTTCCAGTTAAATAAATAAACACAGAGTGAAAATCACCAGAAGAGCCCCAGAATTCAGCAGCTTTGGGGACTCTGTGTCCCTGTTATTGGGAAGGATTCTCCACAGGGCTGTTTAATCTTTGTAGAGAGCCCAGCCAGGTGACCCTGGAGAAGATGCTGGTGTTCTTTTATTTCTGTCCCAGTTCAGAGGCAGAAATTCTCCCCCCAGTGCCTGCTGCAGCCTCTCTCAGCCTCCAGGTGGGAGCTGCAGCCCCGTGAAAAGAGGTGAGATTAAATCCCGTGCCAGGAGAGCTTTGCTGCTGCTTTGCCTGTAGGACAGGGCCCAAATTTATTCTCTTCAGAAAGAAATGCCTCAGTTATCCCAGAATAACCCCGAGACACAAGCCAGTAGCGGGGTCTCTGTCACACCATGCAGGTAACACTGAAAAGGAAAGAAAATTTAATGAAATCAGTGATTTCAGAATCAGTCAGCAGCGTTTTGGAGGCAGCTGCACCTGCAGCAAGAGCTCCCTGTTAGATCTGCAAGCCAGGAGAAGAGTTCAATGGCAGAGGGAAAAACTTGAAAGCAGGGAGGGCAGCAGGGTCTCTGCAGCAGGTCAGGGTCAGCCTGGGAAAGGCTCAGAGGGCAGGAGGTCAGGGAGTTCCAGGGAGAACAAAGAGCAGGGCAGGACATGGAGCCCCAGTTGAAGTGTTTAGGGGATGGGTGGAGTGAGAACTGCTTTGGTTTGGTTTGCTCTGAGCCCCCACATAAAGGGGGCTGTTCACAGCACTGATCCTGATTTACTCTCTAATTTTCATAAATGTCACACTCTGGGCACGAATCATCACCCTGGCTGTGCTCAGGTACAGGAACTGCCAGGAGTCCAATTCCCTTTATCAGGAGCAGATCTGTCCACGTGCTCCCAACCATCCTCTGGAGCTCCCAACCATCCTCTGGAGCTCCCAACCATCCTCTGGATCTCCCTTCCTTCCTCTGGAGCTCCCAGCCATCCTCTGGAGCTCCCTTCCCTCCTCTGAGTGACCCGAGCTCGGTGAAGCCACCCCAGGGAGAACCTTTGTCCCCAACAAAGGCAGCTCCAGGTTGGTTTTTCTGGAGTTTCTGTGCCTCTGAGGTGCCTGTGGAAGCCCTGCCCTCGATTCCAGCAGCTCCTTGCTGACCTTTCTGGTGGGGCTGCTCACGGCTGGGGCGAGGGGGAATTTTCCAGCAGAAAGAACCAGTGTTTCCTCACTTGTCAGTGAACCCCAGGCACAAATTCACTCTCTGCCCTCCCAGCAACCCGGCCAAGGCTGTGTGGTCCATTTGGAAGCCCAATCCCATCCCTGGGTGCTGTGAGGGCACAGACTGAGCCCCTTTTCTGCCATGCCATAAAAGAGCTGGGCTTTGCGTAGTGCGCTTTGGAATGAGCCCCTCGGAGGAACAGGCTCCATAAACTTTTTATAACCCTGCTTTTATAAGGTAGAATGAGTTGGTCAAAAGGAGGTTTTTTTTTCATGTGTGTGTGTGCACATGAATCAGCCTCGTGCACAGGTCAGTCAGCCTGGCAAAGGAGGCTGGACCACAGGCCTGGCTGGTGGGGAAATCTCATCCAGAGGTGTGGATGGAGAGGAGAAATGCTGGAACCCTGAATCCTGAGAATTCCAGTCTTTCAGTTCTGACAAGCAGTGATCCTCAAAAACACACTCCATTTGACCAGGGGCCCTGGGAAAGGCTCCCAGGATTGTGGGATAACACAGAGGGTGCTGCTGTGAATTCTTATTCTTATTCTTATTCTTATTCTTATTCTTATTCTTATTCTTATTCTTATTCTTATTCTTATTCTTATTCTTATTCTTATTCTTATTAAAACAGAAAAGTTGTGTCACTGGGTGGAACATGTAAAGATGTAAAAAATTAGGTTTGTAGGATATTAGTAATATATAGCTGACCAGATGGAGGTTTTTGGGCCTGGGTTTGCTCTTCCTTCTTTTTTCTTTCTTCTTCACAAATCCAAGTGTTTTGCCATTGGGTCAAAAATGCCACAATGTGGGTCAGAAATTAATGGTCACTGGTTTATAAGTGAAAGGAAATTTGTTGGCATTTAATAATTGGACAGTTTGGGGTAAAAGTGACCTTGGAGGCAGACATTTTGTGCCATTTTTGCCTTGTTAACTCAGAAAGCTGTGATATAGATAAGATACAAAAACATCAAAGACCAAAGGAAAACCTTCACAGTTTCCTGCACCTTGATTCAAACTCTGAGTAAAATGGATTTGAAAAATTAAAAGAAACAAACCAGAGGCTGTGATAGAGAAACTCTTGGGAATGGCCCAGAGCTGCTTGGAGAGGCACCAGGAGCATCCAAATCCACGCTGGGCAGGGCTTGGGGCAGCCTGGGCTCTGCCCATGGCAGGGGCTGCATTGAGTTGGTCCCTAAGGTCCTTTGTGACCAAAAACATTCCCTGATTCTATGGGATGCCACTGATGCCTCAGGGTTTAAATTTTATATTTTCCAAACCCTGCCCTGCCCAGTGTGTGACTCTGGAGTTTCCTGTTCCCTGTTCAGTGCTGCTCTCTGTGCTGGGCACACACAACAAAGCCTCTCCAGGCTGCTCTCCAAGGACACCCAGCCCAAACTGGGCCCAAAAAGTATCAACCAAAAGCCTCTGAGAGGGGGGCAAGCTGAGGGCAATTCCATCATTAACTGCAGCTTGAATTGGAGAATGAACCCTGAGATGCAAATGAACCAAACCTATAAAAGTGGGAAGAACTCGTGGCCTCTCAGGGTCCATCTCGGGGCCCATCTGGGCAGCACCTCTGGCTCCCCAGGGGTACCTTTGGAGGCCTTTCCAATCAATCCCCACCTTTATTCCCTTTACTCCTGTCTGGGCTCTGTTTCTAGGAGGCATCACCACCTGGCTCCCTCTGGCACCCTCAGGTGAACTCCAGGTGAGGTAACCCTGAGCCAGGCTCTGTAAAACCCTGACATTCCAAACGTGGCCATTTCAGAGAGGTTTAGAACCTGATTTTTAAGGATTTTAAGGTTCAGCCTCCCAGGCTGGGAACATCTCCATCCTCCTCCATCCAGAGCTGGCCACAAGCCCCCAGGCACGAGCCCTTGGCCCTCCACAGTGCACTTTGATGTGTGCAAAAGGTGTGAAAACCCCTTCTGACTCCTCGAAGAGGAGTGGAAGAATTCCATAAAGTTGTTCCCAGTGCCACAACTGCGAGACAAGAGAGAATTCACTCCCAATATTTTGCAGCTAAAAATAAAATAAAAAAAACCCCACCCCAAAAAACCAAAGGAAAAGCCCCCAACCATCACTCTGCACCGGTAATTTAGCCATGGGCAGGATTTGAGGAGTTGTAAGGAATATTACCTGCCATAAAGTTGGGATGGTGTTGAATTTACAGAAAATGCCTGATGTAAAATCATCCTGTCAGGAACAATTAGCCATGGTGCATAAAAAACCTCTTACAGAGATTACACTTCCCAGATTGTTTTACAGAAAAACTCGGTGTTAATGTTACGCTTCGAATGCCTTTTTGCCATGAAACATTTAAGGAACAACAGTTTATAGTCTCTGATCTTTATGGTTTGGAAGAACGAAGGCTCTCCTCATGTTAGGCCAAATTGATGTTTTAAATTCAGGAGAAACCCCATCATGGTATAAAAAAAAGAAAAAAAAAAGGGAGAGAATGTCCTGAGAAGAAAGTGGTCAAATCATTCCAAGATGTTCTGGGTTTAAGGGGTTTTTTTTCAGCTTTTTTTTTCCCTTCGGAAAAATTTTCATGGTCCTGGGCATCTGGTCAAAAAACACAGAAGTGAGATATTTTTAGACAGGCACATTTGGGATAAAATTACCCACTCTGGAGGGCTCAGGGACAACCTGGTGTGTCTGTGGCACTGGGGATGGCAGGGGAAGGTCCCTCCTTGCAGGGATGCTGCTCCAGTGGCGTGGCCTGGCTCGGGAGCACTGAGGAGAGGCTGGAAGCTTCTCCTCCTCCCTCCTGTGCCAGGCACTGTCTCCTCTGTGTCCATGAGCATTCCCACAGCCGGGCTCTGGGGAGAACCACTGCCCACCCCAGCCCTGGGCAGGGCAGGCTTTGCCCTGATAGAACAGAGCACAAACACCCCCTGACCTGACCACGGCAGGGAAAGGGGCTGGGAAAGAGGTGTCCAGGCAGGAGAGGGACCCTCCCGGCCCCTCACAGCGAGGAAAGCTGCAGGAAAACCTCCTCCAGTGACTGACATTGCCAGGACATGGATGGGCCATCCCCTGTGCTCCCAGATCCTCCTGTGCAGCCCTGGTTCTGCCCTGGACCTGGTCCAGGTGTGGTCCTGCCCTGAGCCTGGTCCTT